>CM051022.1:11654127-11702948 GCA_027704905.1 Muraenolepis orangiensis | reverse complement strand
GTTCCTACAAGGAACTGCTAGTCAAGTCATTTCACAATTGTGTGCTACAGTTTGATCAGAGAGAGCGAGAGCGAGAGCGAGACCATACTTTCATATACCAAGTACCTAACACAACCACAACATAATAGCATGGTGCTTCTTTCATGTCTGCGACTCAGACACATATCACACTGTGGTCACAACCGAGAGAGACCATCCTAAGTAAACTAAATATACACACATATGCCATCTGGGAGATGCTTTCATTAACAGTGTCAATACCCTGACCTATGACCTTAGCATGGGCGCAGGTGTTAGTACTGTGCTCGATGGACCGAGCCAGAAGGGGATCACACTCTCAGTCTGTCGAACACCACTCTCTCTCGCGCTCTCTCGCTCTCTCTCTCTCTACCTTTTAGAAATTCTGTCCGCACCTTCATGTTCAACGTTAGTTAGTGATTTTAATTTAAATGTTCACCTTTGGTTGGACTTCACAAGACACACAATTCTCTTGGAAGTACAAGCAGAAACAGACTACTTTAATCTACTTATTACCGTGTGTTTATTTTATATATCGACTCACTCAAGGGGAGTCTCCTATACGAAAGAACCGACATGACTCATCACTGTTTGAAGTTTGTTTTTAAGGGGCAGGTCAGGGTTAGGCAATCTTTCTCATGGCGATTAAACATCTTGATTTAATTCCTCTCTTGTACATGTCAATCAATAGGGAGGGGGGGGGTAAGGTGTATTTGTAGGCTAGTCTGTATATGGACATTAGGCGAGTGACTGTCATTTAGTATAGAAGTGGTGTAAAAATACAATTTAAACCGGTAATAGCGAACTCGGTGCTCCGACCTCCAGGGTGGAAAACCTGACCTGAGGGGGGGGGGGGGGGGGGGGGCGTTCCAGTTGAAAGTTCCTGGCTGGAACCGGGAAATTCCGACCTCCGTGTACAGCTCGAACGCAGGGTCACACTGCGACTCCCGAGCCGAAACACCTGCCCTCTCTGGATGGAAGAAAATCTGCATACTTTCACAATAAAACATTATTCTCAAACAACCATTGGAACAAATATTAAATCTAAAGTTTTAGAACTTTTTTCTTTTTACAAATGAACAGAACGCTAAAACAGAATTATTTTTTATATATATTTTTATTTTTAGAAAATATAGTGGTGCCAACAGCGCAGAAAATGGAAGAATGGAAATTCAATAAATCACTTAAGACTAATTTAGAGAGTGAGTCATGGAGCCGATAAACCTGGCTTGACGTCGGGGGGGGAAACAAACAAAAATAAATTGAGAAACTTTAGCATTTTAATCGCTGAACGCAGCAGCCTCAACGTTAATAAACACACATAATGGTTAAGTTGTATCGAGTTCGTTTCACATTGACACAAACCCTGATAAAAGTCAACAGCGGAACATCATAAACAAATGCACTAGTTTCTTCAAAAGGTTTTAGGGCATTTGAAGCGGTCTAGTGTGTTTGTTTGTTTTTTTGACAAAGGCTATTTTTTTTATTTGCATGATAAATGTGTTGAACCCAGAAATGATGACACGCAGTTTTATCCACGTCTCTACTGTGTAGTACAACTGTACAACGAACGACACCATTACTGATTATTTATTGAGTCATTAACATCTGGCCCCATTCTAAAAAAACTTTTAAACTTTTAAAATGATTTTATTTATTTTCAGTTTTACACGGTGTACTTAACCCCTAGATTAAAAAAAAACCAAAACGAGTTTAAACGAAAAAGAAAGACAAATATGTATTCTGTAGTGTGTGTGTGTGTGTGTGTGACAAGTAAAAAAAAAACTAAAGGAAAACAAAGTAGTCCCATAAAACTCACGGACAGCCAACATTTAGGTCGCGGCCCACCTTTTTGTATACGTTGTTAATGCATAGTTGGATGGTGTATGGATTGGTTAAATGCATGATGACCAGGTGTGGTTTACCTGGGTAGTAAAGCGACCCACATAGAGCTAAACCCACAGTCATGCAGTCATGAGGAGTCTTCCTCTTTCCATTTGTGCAAAAATATAACAAGACTCGGAACCTCTGGAGCTAATTTACAATTGGTGAACGGATAATAAAGCTAAATAGTCAGGAGGCGAAAGAACGTATTTTTTTCCCTTCTTCTTCTTCTTCTTCTTCTTCTGTGTTTTAAGAAAATAAGAGCGCTAAACAAGGATAATTTATTTTTCGAATAAGTAAAAAATAAACTACAGAGCAATAGGATATGAAAATAGTCCTGTTGAATATCGATTTTTTTCACCTCGCTGATTAACAACACTTGTTTCTTTACCAACCACCATCCACTAAATCACTTATCTAAAACAAGAAAAATAAACTCTAGCTCAAGAGACGATTTGATGTCATAATTGCACGCGTCAATCTGGGGGGAATGGAGGGAGGATTTTTGCGAAAGCATTATCAAGTAAGGGTGGGGGCAAGGGACAATACGCATCAGTATCCATCACCAGCAAGACGAAAGGCAAAACATAAATCAGGGAAAGAGAAATAAGAAAAGACAAGAATAGAAAAAGAAGAAATATTGTTACAGTAGGATACCAGGGAGACATATTTACAGATTAAACAGGGTATTGCACAGATTAATAATACAAAAAAAACAAAAAAAAACAAAAAAGCTTAAAGGCAACAAAAATATACAGCGAATCATCGGAACATTTACATTTATAATCTGAATGTGAAAGAGATATTTTCTTTTTCCCGTTATTAGTGTCGTCATAATCATCTGGGAAGAGGGATTGAGGGGCGTGGTTAGGAGCGCTAATCTTCCCATTCGTCGTCATCCTCAAAGTCCTCATCTTCGTCGTCATCATCATCCTCATCTGTACCAGAAAATCAAAAAACAATAAACAGACAAGATGGTGAAACGTTAATGCACATGCTGGCAAATGTAGCATCAGCTAACTGAAATAAGTGAAGTGAATTTTTGAACCAAAATAAAATACTGAAACTGAAATAAAGGACTGAAAAGTAAAGTAAACATGCATTGTTTTCTTAAATCCATTCCAGTATTTTAAAACGACATAACTAAACCAAAAAAATCAAATGCATTTTACATTTGGATTTCCTCATTACGGTTTTAATTTCAAACCACAGCATATACGAGACTCTTGTGACTCGGGAAAGCAAGCAAGCAAGCTTGTGAGTGAGTGAGTGAGTGAGTGAGTGAGTGATGAGTGAGTGAGTGAGTGAGTGAGCGTTACCCGAGGAGTGGATGGCCTTGCTCCTCTTCTGCATCACCTCCATCAGGGCGCCTACGATGCCCGCTGAGGGGGCGGCGGCTGTGGGGGCGGGCTCGGAGCCCTCTTCCCTCTGCAGCGACACAAGAGCAACCACGTCAAAAAGGGTCAAACCACAGCAGTCCAACCCCAGCTCCCAATCAGAAACAAGAGGCCACAGCGGACACAATTACAATAGAAACTGAATTTTGCACTGATGGCTGAACGCAGTAGCCTCGACCCCATTCAATAAAATCATTTATCGAAGTTACGGTATGACACCGGGGTTGATCGTGATAGTATTTTATATATATATATACTGTATATACACACATATATATATATATATGCACACACACTCACATTTTTTTGATGTATAAAAAAAATATATGATATATGATATATCCAAAATAAATATGATATATAGAAATATATCATATTTATTTTATATACATCATACCTATCTAATCATATCTAAAAAAAAATGATATATATATATATATATAAATAAATAAAATATGTGAGTGACCCTTACCGCCTTGAGCTGGATGCCCAATCTGATCTGGTCCAGGAGGGCGTTGCGACCCGATGAGGTCGACACGGGCCTCTCCTTCTGGTCCACCTTTTTCAGCTGACGGCCTTCGCGGATCTGGTTCAGCAGCGCAGACGTACCAACGCCGTCACCGTCGGTGGTGACGTTGTTGTTGGTGGTCACCGGCATCGGGGGAGGAGCCGGGGGAGGGGGGCCCGGAGGAGGGGGTGGCGGGGGAGGAGGGGGCGGGGCTCCGCCACCACCACCGCCGGAGGACAGCGGAGGGGGAGGAGGAGGAGGAGGAGGAGCCGGGGGCATGGAGGCGTGGGAGGGCAGCGGGGGAGGCGGGAGGGAGACGCGGCTGGGTGGAGGCGGGGGAGGGGGAGGCCCGCCAATGCCGCCGCCCCGAGAGGGGGGCGGGGGAGGGGGCGCGGAGCTGGGCGCCCGGGACGGGGGAGGAGGCGGCGGGGCGCCGCGGCCACGGGCCGGGGGTGGAGGGGGAGGGGGAGGGGCCGAGCCGTGGTGGGGGGGCGGGGGTGGAGGGGGTCCGCCCCGCGAGGGGGGAGGAGGCGGGGCTGGAAAGGTAACACAAAGACTGAGTAACTCTAAACAAAAAAATACAGGCGTGAGAATTCAGAAGGCAGTTGACTACTTTCGTGAAGAGCAATCAGAACTCGTCGCCATCTTTGTGGGCTTGTGAGGTCAGAGGAGATGTGAACACACTGAAGGCTGTGGTTTAACTAAAGCTCGGTTTCTGTTGCTGCATGGATTCACACCATGCAAGTCACCACGACAAGTCGTCAACCACTTCAAAAACGAAAAAATACAAAACAATCCAAAACTTCAAAAAACTGGCAAACGAGGAAAAAGTGGCGCAAATCTCTACTTTCAAAAGTATAAAACTACAAGCTTGGCTAGTTTCTTTAAAAATAATTAGGGCAACAAAAAAAGAATCACGCACACACACACTCGGGTCATGTTCCAAGGTCGGGGCGGCCTTGGAAATGACTTGTAAAATACTAAAAAGATGCTAAAAGCCTCATGCATTGAAACCTACCATTCCACCGAGGAGGACCTGAGGATACAACCACAGCGGTCAGATCGCATCTGATAGACCAGGCAAAGAAAACCCTTCTCTCAAAGGTTGAAGTTGACGAACCCACGATGTATAAAAGACTGTCAAAATCAATCAAATTGCGAATATACACAAAACCCAAACGGTACCTGTATAATATAAACGTTTTACACAACCACGTAGAAATAGAGGAAGATCTCATCTACATACAACGCGGATACAGACAATTTAAGAGTCAACACTTTTGCACAAAGCACCCCAGTCTGCCTGTATGTGTCCGTCTGTGTGTGGATCTTGGCTGGACCGTAAAAAGCCGAAGACGTTCCGCTGCTCACCTTGTCTCCTCAGCTCGTTCTTCACCGCCTCCACGCCGCCCTTCTTCTCGATGAACTCGTAGATGACCTTGGACGTCTCCTTGTCCTTCAGCTGGGCCTCCGAGATGCCGCACATGTCAAACAGGTGCTTCAGCTCGGGGTCCAGGTTGTTCAGCTGGGGGTCGGGAGGAAATTATATTCTTATACGTCTTTAAGTTTAGTTCTGATGTTTGATGGCCACCCAACAGTACAGATATAGATTTGGAACATACAGGATTGAAATAAGGTATTTTAGGGTTTGACTTTCCTTTAAAATACACCATCTCTAACCTTCCTTTCCTTTCGAAAGTACTGGAAAGAATTGTAGCTGATCAAACCATCAATCATCTGATGGTGAACAATTTATTTGAACCCTTCCAGTCTGGGTTTAGAACCTTCTACTCCACTGAAACTGCTGTGACCCGAGTAGTTAATGATCTTCTCCTTACAATGGACAGCAACGCAAGCTCCTTGCTGGTGCTGCTCGACCTTAGTGCTGCTTTCGACACAATCGACCACAGCATTCTCCTTGATCGTCTCCAACACTATGTTGGCATTAAAGGTTCGGCTCTTCTCTGGTTTAGATCTTACCTCACAAATAGAAAGCAATTTGTTCTTTGTGATGATTCACAATCGAATCACTGTAACCTAAGCTTTGGTCTTCCCCAAGGGTCGGTCCTTGGTCCTCTGCTCTTTGCAATCTACATGCTCCCTCTTGGTGATATTATTCGCAGTTATGGAATAAGTTTTCACTGCTACGCTGACGACACCCAAATCTATATTCCTATCAAGTCAAACGACTCCTCCCAGATCCATAAAGTTGAATCCTGCCTGAGTGCAATTAAAAGATGGATGTCCCAAAACTACCTGCAGCTTAACACAGGAAAAACAGAGATGATAATCATCGGTCCGAAGCAACAACGACCACTATTTGAAGATGTCGCACTGCTGTTTGAGGGCTCTATTGTGGCCCAAAGCTCTTGTGTGAAGAATCTTGGTGTCCTGTTCGACCCGACGCTATCTTTCAGTCAACATGTAAAATATATAACCAGAACTGCATTTTTCCATCTTAGAAACATTGCTAGAATACGACCAATGCTGTCTGCCGCGGATGCAGAGACACTCATCCACGCGTTTATATCGTCTAGACTAGATTACTGTAATGCACTGTTTTCTGGGTTACCGAACTCTGCTACCAAAGCCTCCAGCTTGTGCAGAACGCTGCTGCTAGACTTTTGACTAGGACCAGAAAGTTTGACCACATTACTCCAATTCTGTCCTCGCTCCACTGGCTTCCAGTTAATGCGAGGTCAGATTTTAAGGTGCTACTACTTACTTATAAAATCCTACACGGATTAGCACCCTCATACCTGAAGGACCTTATTGTTCCCTATTGTCCTTCTCGGCCCCTCCGGTCTTCAGGAGCCGGCCTTCTATCAATCCCAAAAGTCATAAAGAAATCAGCAGGGAATAGAGCGTTCTCCTACCGTGCGCCCTATTTGTGGAACAGTCTGCCACCTGTAATAAGGGAAGCAGACTCTGTTGAAATATTTAAATCTAAACTTAAAACCTACCTTTTTACATTGTCGTTTGGTGCCTAGGAGTGCCCCTCAGCTCTCATTACAGCTAAATCGACCCGTTAGTCAGCACTAACCTATCCCTGCTGCCGATAGGTACTAGACTAGATATTCTCTACATGTTCCATGTCCACCCTACCCCATCTAACCCGACCGCAGTCTGCTTCTGTTTTTCAGTGTGCTGCTGTGATCCCCACCTGAAGGATACCGGCCAGCACCACACAAATCATCTTCTCATTTTAATATTTGTATATTGTGTATATTATATGTATATTATTATTATTATCTTTGTACATTACTATAAGTCACTTATGGCACCCATTGCACTCCTGAACCATCCCTGGAAGGAGGGATCCCCTTCTACTCTGTGTTCCTTCTCAAGATTTCTTCCTACGTAATTAAGGGAGTTTTTTCTTGCCCTTAGGGGGGCTAGGGTTTGGGGGGTGTTGTAAACATGTGGCATGTGAAGCCCTTTGAGACTATAACTGTGATTAAGGGCTATACAAATAAAATTGACTTGACTTGACTTGACTTGCCATTTGAAATATTCTGTCTTCTTAAAGCTTATTTATTTGGTACAGAAGGGCAAGAAAAGGCTAAATGGGTTTTCAGATCTCTGTAGCCACAAAAACAATGTTCTACTGCCCCCTAGTGGTAGCTCAGCAAAATGACCGCAATATGCCGCAGCTGCTATAAGATATTCATGAGTTCACTTATAAGACCGTAAACATTCTTTAATGGGAACTGGAAACAGCAAGCAGGGTAAGCAGTCATTGCACCAACATTTTTTCTCATGGCCTTTAACTGAAAATGACGTGACAAAATTGGCACAATTCTGAACCGATTCCCTGAGCATAAATAAATAAATACTTAAATAGTCAACATAGCCGCCAGTGTACTCCGATGGCACAGAGACACACAGAAATACATTTGCATTATTATTTCCATTAACACAAGTATTATGAGTAAACCAGATGCCTGGTTATAATGCATTCAAATCCCCCGCCACCCACACCCCAGAACATGCATTCACATCTCCTCCTACGGTATATAACAGTATAATACAGTGTACATGTGTCCACTGCCATGATGAATAGCGCCAGCTTAAGTCACGCCATGCGGTGCAGCATGCTAGCTTTACATAAGACTCATCGTGCGACAGGGTGAAGCATAACTTGTACAAGGACTTGGCACGGCCATTCGAGGGTTCATCAATTCATTATTTCCTCTTATACCTCATAGATTCATCACGCATTTAGCGATCCATTGACAGTCAAGTTTATTAATCGATTCATTCCTTCATTAGGCCAATCCATTCTCATATTCTTCCATCTATCCATCCATGCATACAGCCATCCACTCTCAATCATTGGATCATAAATGCATGCGTCTAACCATCCATTTAATCCATCCAATTATTTGCCATCCATCCATCCTCAAGCTTCATCCTAAAAAGCCAGACTCGTACTTAAAAACATGGCTTTGACTAAACCATGAAATGTATTAATCCTGTCTGCCAACCTGACGCCACACTTCTTTAATCTGTCGTAATTACTTTTATTTTTTTGCTGTGCCCAGAGTTTGTGGATTATGCGGAAAATATGAAAATATTCACCCCACAACATGTTCCTTTACAAACTGTGCCAAGAGCTTTGTCCCATCGTTTTCCACCCTGACTTAACTTCAAGAGAGAAAATAGATGCAAAAACATGCAAAAGTTGACTTACATCAAATCCCGTGTTGGGATCCCATCCCACGTGTCCAATGTGCCTAAAGGGAGGTAGAGGGGAGAGTGTAAGTCAATACAGGAGAGAGAGACAGAGAGAGGGTGTAAGACAATACATAGAGAGACAGAGACAGGGTGTAAGACAATACAGAGAGACACACACACACACACAGATGGTGTAAGACAATACAGAGAGAGACACACACAGATAGACAGAGACAGAGAGAGAAAGGGTATAAGACAATACAGAGAGAGAGACACACACACAGGTAGACACACAGAGACAGAGAGAGAAAGGGTATACGACAATACAGAGAGAGACACACACAGGTAGACACAGAGACAGAGAGAGAAAGGGTATAAGACAATACGGAGAGAGAGACACAGAGACAGAGCGTGTGTGTGTAAGACAATATAGAGAAAGGGAGAGAGGGCTTAAAAGGGAGACGCGTTGATCAAATGCCACATTAATATTGAATTAGTTACAAAAACGGACCATCGGGTCCATATAAGTGAACAATGTGCCGTCAACAAAGAGAGTGTGCGTTCGATCGAGGGGCCACACAAAGCATTTAAACTCCAAACTAGTCTCCAGTCTGTCCAGTGATGGACAGCTGCAGATGGAAGACAGAAGCACTACTCCAGCTCAGCCCGTGTTTTGTTCTGCGCATCTGAATCCAACAGATATGAACTCCACTGATCCCATTTCCATGATCTACATGATTATACGGGCCAATGCTATGAATACCACAGTCGTAGATGATGTGGATTAATAATACTAAATCAAAACCAGTGTCCATCAGAACGCATGATGGGAGAAAGGGATGGGGGTGAGCCTCGAGCTGACGGACAAGTCAAATGGTGTTTGGATTGGTCCATCGTGAACTATTGACACACGTTGACAGAATTGAGACAATCAAGTGACAATTGCTAAAATATACAATTATTTGGAGGTTTTATCATCGCCATCATTTTCTGATGCAGATGACTCGTACGTGCGCTTACACAACTATGAAATAGCCTGGTGTGTCCATCGATTGCATGGAATGCCCAAACTAAATTAAAGTACTAATTCAGTAGACTTCACCCCGGAACAAGGCGCCTCTACTCACTGGAAGTTGCTGGGAGTGCCGATGTCGGCCTTGGTCAGCCTCTTCTTCTTCCCGCCCTTCACCTTCTTCTCCTTCTTGGGCAGGGAGGAGTGCATGTTGTTGTTCATCTGAGAGTTGTTGTGGTAGCGGTGTCCCTGGGCGTTTTGAATCTCCGGGTTCTTGATGTCCACGGTGGCCATGGGCAACGCTGGGCCTTTAGTAGTAGTAGAAGAAGTAGCGGAAGAGACAAGAGGACGTTAGGATAAGGGGCTTTGCTTTCGATGTTACAAATGGACCCCTTTTCACGTAGCTTCACTACTTTAGTCTACTACCAGTGTCCTGGTACATAGAAGAAGCAGACCCGTGATAAGTGTAAGAAGCGTCAGCTGTTTACCCTACGACCTAGTGTAGCTTTACCTAGCTACACTTGCCGGGAAGCTAAATCAAAAACAGACTTGTCTGATTCAACAATCTCCAATCCAATAGAAACTAGGCTGATAAATCAATAGCCAAAGAACAAAAGAGATTGCAGGATCTTCGGGTCAGCGGATATTGTTACATAAACCTTTGCATGATGACTTTTAGAAAAGAAAAATAGACAATATAGAAAGGAAAAAAACCACATAATCAACCACAATCTTTTTACCATAAGTTTATAATGTTGTGATAATGTTTTTTTGTCCTTTGCGGTCAACATAAATGTCTGACGAGCCCTCGTGTGTATATACTGTATGTATATTCCCTATGTATATTGTGTCATTCGTATGTTGCCCAGCAGAAACTGAAAGACAAAAAGGTTTCGCCATATGGAACGGTTTCCAAGTTTCCAATACCAAAAGTGGTCCGTTGGAGCCGGAACTCAAACAGGGCGAATCCCATGACAAACATTAATATAGAGTCAATAGAGGAAAGAGTAAATGCTTTGTAATCGGTTTAAATTATATACCGTATAGTTTGGTCAAATTACCAAACGTCGTACAAATCCTAAATAACCTAACCAAGGTGAGTGACCCAGCACACTTTCTACAACACAGGTTGCAGAATAGTATCAACAATGCCAAATTGTTAATGAATGAAGAGGCGGAACAAGCAAATTGTTTCATGTCGGCTTTTGGCTTTTTCTGGATCTACCGACAACATTACGTCACTAATAATCTCACCTCATCCACCAACAACACTCCTCATTCCACTGATCAACACAACACTCGCAACACACCTCTGCGATTCAATAGACGTTTTTTTAATCGTTACATTACATTAAATAAGACTTCCGCCAAGTCCCCTTCATCCATTTACTTGGCATAAGGCCTACTCACAGAGCACGCGACACAAGAGACCCATCACACCGGGGAACCAGGGGTGACCGTACAAAAAGGTCTCTGTAGGATCCACATACCTTTGGAAACGATCCCTTTAAACCAATCCCTCGCAGGACTTGCGGTACGTCTCCCAAGTGCGGGCGAGACCGAGCGGCTACGGTGCCTTCTGGCACCACCACTACAACCACCACCACCCATCCCTTCGTCGTCCCCATCGTCCCCGCCACAGGAAGAAGTCCTGTGGACCTCCAGTAGCATCCCTTTCCCTACCGCACTGCTGCTGCCACGGGTGCCGTGGCGATAGGAGAGAGACTGGCGGTACAGCTCCTCCTGGGGAAGAACCAGACAGTGCAAGGTGGACAGGCAGCTACCCGGCCCCAGGGCTTGTCCGGGGGCAGCCCCCATCGGGGACACCCCACCTTCACCCTCGCACCCTGGCTCGTCAGCCGGGGCAGACAGAAAGGTTGTGCAGAACATCATGGTCTTTGATGAAGTTTGGGCATCGGCGAAAAATAATCCAGAGACCAAAAAGTCCAGAAATCAAAATGGATGAGGAAAAGCACCAACCAAAACCAAAAGGCATCTTCTTACATGGCAACTTGGTGAAGAAGGGACTCTCGACCCTCTCTGTACCAATTAGGTCATCTAATCTCCCTTCCTTTCTTCCATTGGCGTGTGGTTCTCCATAGGTCCTAATCTTTCTTCCTCTGCCTGATAGGCTGCATTTTCTCCCCTCTGTCTTCTACTCTGTTCGAGTGTCTCCGTTAGAGTGGCGTTTCAGAGCAGAGAACCTCCGGGTTAAACGTGACTGGGTTCCAGTCTTTCGACTTCCCTCCCACAATACCATGTCATGCCCTCTCCAAAACATGCTCCGTCACACACACTCCTCCCTTTCACTCTTTCTGCTTCTCTCTCTCTCTCTCTCTCTCTCTCTCCACACCCACGATTTAATCCGAGCAAATTATTCTGTGGCTGGATTTTACGTAACCGTTTAAACCCGTTGGCGTGTAATCCCATGTTAATCCGTGCGCTTTCTAAATCCAGAAGTATCCATCCATCCTTTTTTTTTTTTATATGAAAGAAGTAAAGAAAGACAGAAGAAAGACAGAACAATGTCTCAGGTCATGATAAACAGTCAGCCGGTGGCAGTATAACTTAATAATAAATTGCCCTCAGCGACCAACGTAAAAAAAAATTTTGTCCTCACTTGTGCTTTGTGCTTGTGTTTACCGTCACACAAATGCTAATTAGTGTGACGGCATGTATGCCGTAAGCATACTGAAAAGAGGGTTATGTGCTCTCTCTCATTCAGCTGAATCAACTAAAATACTGATTTGCCGCGAGAGAACCCGTTTGCTGTGAGAACCACCTCTGTGATCGCTTCCTATCCACGAGAACTCCATTTGAGACGAGGCCAGGAGACCGTTTGAATGCAGCCAAGCAGTAGGTCAATGTTAGTTAATTAGGGCTGATATATCATTAACAACATTACTATGCACAGTGGGCAAGGATAATTGGGAGACGAGTACATTTTGTAAATTAGGTAGAAAATAGCCAAAAGTTCTAAACGTTTTTATCATTCTGTAGAGTTACAATGTCGCTGTGCTTTTTCTGAATTGTACACAGACAGACAGACAGACAGACAGACAGGCAGACAGACAGACAGACAGACAGAGAGCTCTGGGTGGTTTATTTGAACCGGTTACCGTTAAACTCGCTATACCTCACATGCCTTCGCCTCACCAGTGGTAAATGTTAAATTCTCAACTCACACCAGCCAGCAACCGGATTATAAGCATGGGCAGACATACAGGCAGGTGACACCAGTGACATATGCTATCTGATGCTAAGCTATCCTACCTAATCCCCCCCCCCCCCCCATCTAAAGTCTCAACATTTTGAAAGGAGTTGAGATTATGGATAGAAGTCTGACGAAGCTTAGACGGAGATCGTCAATCGGAAAATTCCTGGCTTGCCTTGAAAAGCCTTTGTTGCCAGAGGTTGGACGGATTTTAAATAGACTTAAATCAACGCTGGCACTCCTTTCGGTTTAGGGTGTTTTTCATTTAAAACGCAGTTACAGAAAGGAGTTTTACACTGGTCCAAAAATGGCGCATTAGTGAACTTGAGTAAGGTTGCTCATTTTTTAAGATGAAGTTTAAACTAATGGCAAGGAGCTCAACACTGCCGGGTTGATATCCACCTCATTATGCTGCTTTAATTTTCATTAATTCACAGCCCCTCATTTCCAGTGAGAAGCACCATTTCCATCAGCACGATTCTAATAAAATCGTCAAATTATTATTACATAAATGGGCCCAAGTTAAAATACGCATAGTATTTAAGACAATGCTTAGCATATATAGTTTGGTCCCGTTTCAATTGACACAATTTGCGCGCAAGGTTAGTTTCCCCTACTCCCGAACACCGTGACATAGCGGCGACAGTGAAGAAGCACCAGATAGTGAGGGTGATAGATCTTGGATAACCTACCATTTGGAGGGTCGCGTCTTTTCTCTGTGAACACAGGACAAAAGCATTTTATTGCATCGCCGGCCTAATGAGACACACGTGAGAGGACTGGTGTTAAACGGAAGGAGGAGGAGGAAGTGATGCCAGTGTATTAGCTTGCAGCTTTAGTAGTTTATGAATATTGTTATTGGCGTCATTTGGTTATATAGCCGATTGATTATCCAGCTTGTGAAAGGCATTTTTCATAAGGCGAGGCGAGCAAGCAGAAGAGTATTAATAGAGAGTATTAATAAGGAGTAGACAGGGGACACACTCGGACAACGTTGATATGTTTCCATCCACAGTCGGACCGGGGGTCAAGCCGTTGCATCATGTATAACCCAATGGCAATTCATGTCGGATCAGTGGAGGCGAACCCAGTCAGATGACATAAATATCAGGGGTTGCCCTGTAGAGTGTGTGCCCGCCCGCCCACCCACCCACACACACACCCACACACACAGACACACAGACACACACCCACACACCCACACACCCACACAGAGAGGAAGCGAGCTCAGAAGAGGAAGCGGTGGCGTTTTCTAAATCACTCTTCAGGTTAACTATTCTTGGAAACAGGTGTTGCACAGATCCCTTTGTAAAATGTGCTTTGATACTGCGTCGGGCATAAAGACAAAATGACACACACTCACACACCTGTATGTTCCATTCAACTACAGAATTAACAAAAATGTGGACCAGAAAAAAGTACTCGTGCCATAATTGTACATCGAATATTCTGAATTTTCCATGTTCAGAACAGGAATCAAACAAAGCAGGAATCAAACCTGCACATCCAATTGGCTTTGATGTTTTAACTGCATGACATTAACAATGTAAAACAAGTGGTTTCATGCAGCATTACAATTTACCCACAAATATTTTGGAATCATATTTTCTTTTTTTAATGAAACGGAAGGAATTGATACATTCAAATATAATCCCCGTTGAATTTCCCCTTTTCCACCAGGGGATTGAATAAAGGACGTATGAAAAAGTATGCACTGCATACAAGATAGCAGATTGAGAAATGAGATTATGCAGGAATGTTTTGGGAGAGGTTAGATTAGCAAACCGAGGCAGTTTGTGGAAGGTTTAAGGTCGGCCGGGAAGGGTACAGTAAGTTGTTCGATAAGCAATAGAGCCGGGCAATAGAGCTTCAGAACTATATCAACAATAACACTGGATTCAAAAAATATTTTACTGTAATATGGAGAGATGGCTGTACGTAATGTTTAAGTTACGATGTTTTAATGTGTTCTAGGCAAGTAAAATAAAAATCAATCGTAGCTAATGATGATATTGTCATTAGTGTACTAATTAGTGTAACAATATTTCACCATCTCAGAATAGAAACAAAGTCCTAAAAGTGTGAGCTTGAGACGTTGGGACACATTTGATAGGCCGGGTGAGTGAGGTTTACATATTTGGTGAAAGGTGGGTGAGTGAAGTGCGAGGGTTTGTTGGTTTAGGACATTGTTTCACTCACCAGACTTCCTCTGTCTCCGCCCCACCAGGTCGTTCACCTGGGCCCGGAAGCGCTTGGCCTCCTCCTCGTTTGCAAAGTTCAGGCCCACCTGACTGTTCTACACACGTGAAACAAAAAATACTAAACTTTATGAGCTATAATTACAATGAGAATCTCAGCACACACGCACACACACACACACACACACACACACACACACACACACACACACACACACACACACACACACACACACACACACACACACACACACACACACACACACACACACACACACACACACACACACACACACACACACACACACACACACACACACACACACACACACACACACACACACACACACACACACACGCGCACACGCACACGCACACGCACACGCACACGCGCGTTTAACAGCAGGCCAGTAGAACTGTCAGAAGAGTAGTAGCAAAGTTAATAGTAATATTACAATTAAACTAAAACGTCAGATTTTTCTCAGATCGTCCAAAGCAGGAAGGTTGCTGGTTCGATCTTGTTGCCTGCACCCCCCAGCCAAGTGTCGAAGTGTTCCTGAGCAAGACACCCTAACCCTAACTGCTGCCAACGAGCGATGAATGGGAGAACATGAGGCGTGACTTGTAACACATTTCGGTTTAAAGTGCTAAAACAAATGCATAAAGTAAAACAAAATATCATTACTGTAGAATGGTAAATAGCCTTTTATATAGCGCTTTTATCCAAAGCACTTTACAAGTCTTGTCTGACATTCACCCATTCATACACACATTCAACCACCCACGGCGGAGTCAGCCATGCAAGGAGACAGCCAGCAGGGTCAGGAGCAGTTAGGGTGTTGGGGTGTCTTGCTCAAGGAAACATATTTTTTGCTAGGAGGAGCCGGGGGATCGAACCAGCAACCTTCCGGTTGTTAGACGACCCGCTCTACCTCCTGAGCTATACTGCCGCCCAGAACAGCCTAGAACATGACATCACTACTAGAAGTCTAAAACCTGAGAATGAGGAATAGGGATATCCGGGGAAATCGCTCCACTTACATCCCCGGGGAACGTGATGAAGTAGGGCTTAGACGTGTTGATGTTGAAGTTATTGTACAGCTCCTGTTCGAAGGTCATCTTCCCCTCCTGTGGACGGACACAATAGAGACAACATCTGTCAGTCAAACTATGTTATACCACGCTCTAGATGGAAAGTACACCAGCGATTTGGCTTAACGCATCCACCGAACATCATACAGGTTTTCTTTTCAAACGCAATGTTGGGATGGGCTTCCTTGGAGGGGGGGGGGGGGGGGTTCCGTCTGGGGGACCCACCTTTAGGTCAAAGACCCTGATAAAGTAGGACCTCATGGGGTTGTCCTTCACCAGACACGCCACCCCGCAGCTCCTCTTGGACCAGCCATGGTTTCGGTCCGCCATGAAGACCTGGACCACGGCAGAGGCCAGCGCCTGGGGAAACGAGAAATAAACAGGGGGGAGGTTTAAAGTTCAACTTCAACTAAAAATAAGACGTATCAACCCCTACCTGCTTAATAATGACTCACTAATCATGGACCGTAAAATACAAGTAATGGGAACAGGTTGCACTTTAAAAGTGATCATTTTGGATTGGTGCACATTGCTTCATAGGACATGAACAACACCTCAAACACGTAGCCACAAGAAACATAGGAATAAGCAATAAGCACAATCAGCATAAATGATCATTAATTGCAACTAGGTCGCAGTTGGCAATTAAAAACGCCGATCGGGTGGGAAATGTTCTTGTGCGGCGGCATCTGTAAGGACCATGGCTGTAGGGAAACCTGGTCCGTGCTTTCAAGATGCATATGCCCGCCTGTGGCCTTGTGTGGGGGAGGCGACACAGGACGGCTAAGGCGACTTGTTAGACAAAGTGGAGGTGCCGGACGTCGTCCTATTTCACCGCATCAAATATGTGCGCTATGTTAAATTAGCATGGGTGCCGCGGGCCGCAACAGGCGCAACAAAACATGTTGACACCCGAAGACCATCAAGCTGATGGAACTCGATGAGGCACATCAACACCAACGAAAATAACTAAAACAAAGGGTGTTGCGTCCTCGTCACAGCGAGTGACGGCAAACCCAGTCGGATGTTTGAGGAAAGCCGGAACGCTTTTTACGCCGCAGGCGGCAGGGTAGGGCAGGGCAAAAATGAGCAGGTCGACTGTTGAGCTCCAAGAAGGGATGACGGGAGACAAGAGACGGTGTAATGGTTTAGGAGGTGGGCCTCCAGCACTTGTTGACTGTGGCAAAGCCTCGGATACACCATTACCATTCAGCACACGCCTTTGCCCAGAGCTTTTAAAGGAGCAGATTGGGCGAGAGGCATCGGGCTCCAGGAGCCTGGCCCTATTAAAAAAGGGATAACAAATACTGTACACAGAACATAATCAACCGTGTTTGTTGACACCAATAGTAGTACAAACGATAAGGACGCCCTGGATCACTCCAGAGAATGCCGGCCCTTCTTGGGACCATCTGTCCTTGGCTACAGGCGGTGGGTCAGGGGCTGATTTGTGAATCATTGATGAACCCAACGTGTCATATCATTGACACCAACAGGCGAGGAGAGCAGGAGGTCCATACACAGGGAGTGTACATCTATTCTTTAGTGCGGCAGTACAACACTTATTTTTTACCTGCAGTTGTGCAGAACACAGGAGTGGTACACTGATAGTGCGTCTATAAATATGTGGCAAACTTACTTTTGCTTTATGGCAACAAACGCCGGATGAGCGAGAGGGTGAGGTGACAGTAAGTGAGATACACGCCACTCGTTTGAAAGCACTTTGTCCTTGCAAAACCACGCCTGAGGGCCTCTCAGTTTGCACAATTGCACTGACAACATTGCACTGCACAACAATTGCACTGACAACATCTTCAACTGGTGGAAGATTTTGCGTCCAACCGACAGGGTGACTCGTGCAGGGCCATAGCAGATGGCAGTTTGCACATTTTGTCTAAGCCTAGCCACACACCCCCCCCCCCTCACGTAAGCTACACGCCTACCAATCTGAGGAGTAGGTCGCCATCGGATCCTGCTCTGACTATTACTTAAGTCACTAAATATAATGATAAGAGGAAGGAAGGCCAGGAACGTCACAACCACAGAATCATCTCTTCGGGAGAGTAGCCACCATTCATTACATTTTATTTGCTGACAAGAGAGCTTGTGGGCCTTTTCACAGTTTTGAGCATGAATGATTCATTCAACAAAACGGAAGTTGTAGAAAAAGAAAGTTTGGCGATGACCAAAGAGGAAGTATGTTTAATCTCAATATTACTGCAAAATATAGTAAGCCTACTTAACTGACTAAATATTGAAGCTTGGTTACAATAATACAGGGGAGCAGTGGTTCCCAAACTATTTCCAATAAAGATAACTGTTGATCTACCGGTACTGTAATTTGCAGACCATAGAGAGGGTACATTACTAATTAGGGGAAAACCGCCTCAATGAAAATCATCGAGTAAAAGTACCAAAAAAATTACACACATTTTGCCCTTACTCTATTGGCCTAGCGAGTTAGGCACATTTCTGACATTTTTGACATACCGCTGCTGATAACACTAGTCGGCCTATCTGTGCACTCCACATTGCCATAACAAGTAGGACACCTTTTTTTCCTGCTCACGATGTGGGCGTCTGAAAACATCCGTATCACTACGACATAAGGACACATCCCATCAACCAACGCTTAACGAAGGCAACTGACAGCCGTCAACTTACAAAAGCTTCCCTGGGCCGATGACGCATGGCTGATCCCTCGCACCTCGAGGCACCACACCTTGCATGAGGTGGAGAGGAGCGAGTTTAGCCAAACGGCTAGGATGTGAAGAATGTGTTGTATCTCTACCGACAAAACCAGTGTGTTTCCCAGGTCAGGAGTGGTTCGAGACCCAAATTAGGATTGACACGATTGATCTACATAGGATCACAAAATCGCAATATCCAAATAGTACAAGCTGCAATTTGGCAGGAATGCCATGAGCTAGACATGTTTCTCTTCAGATGGAAGAAAACCTGTTTGATTAGTACATAGGTCACATTGTCATGTTAGAGTTGAATTATTTTGAGAATATAAAAATTGTGAATAGTGAGTCATATCTTTAATATGATTTCAGCCCTAGCCTAAATCATTGCCGTCAATCACAACGACTGTCCCCTTCAGTGATGGGTTCCTAGCATTCAGTTCTGTGTGGAAACTCTGGATATGGATATCCTCACTTATCCAAAAATGAAGAACTTCTAATGGAAGTTCTCTTCTTCTAGCCAACTTCTCAGCTTCCAATCACCACCTTGCCCGGTTGTCATCCATGTTGCCATTGTTAATTTGTTCTGCCATTAACACCGTTAACATTCCCACTGTTGCTATGAAATATTGAGTAAAGCACAAGCTCTAGGAGGTAAGAGCAGGTGTAATACAAGATCATCATCATTATCCTATCATCACGACTATAAAATACAACCTCAAAGATGAACGCAAGTAACATGGTGAAAATAAAAGGTAATTTAAACTAAATTAAGTGAGGTAAGGCCTTGTTGTCTGGTGACATTGTGGAAATTGGCAGGGAAACATCCCTTTGATAGGGTCCAACACGGTTCACACGCAAACATACACAGTGTACAGTACAGCGGATGAGAGGCCCAGAGATCAGAGTCTGGCTAGTTTAATAAGTCGCCGGAAGGCCTGCTCCCACCGGGAGGGGTCCTGGTTCCAACGCCGTTAACACCAAGATGAAAGGCAGTGTGAGGGGGAAACGCTACCGGGAACACGGCTGCAGATACTGGGAAGGGTTTGGTCCTCATCCGGACCCAACGGGGCTCTCGGGGGCCTCCTGATGGGCCAGATGCTATCAGGACACAATGTCATGATCTTGAGAGGACTCTTTTGTCCACTAGAGGCCATTACAGGAGGTGTTAAGAAGCTTAGCAAAACGTTTTAAAAAAGGCCTGGAAGATGTAAAGTTAAAATGGTAATGGCAGTCTTTCTTTAATCCGTCTAAAAACGCTATTGTTGACCGACTTGGTCCGGACACGAAGATTTACATTTTTTTAGAAATACAAATAAGTTGCGTTTTCTTTGCCAATTTGGTAGCACTGCATTGACACGTCCAGATATGGTCCGGCTGGAGCAAATTACCCTCACCACATGTCATAAGTGACTACCATTTTGGGGAAAGAGGGCTAGAGTTCTTGCAATGCTGATCAGGTTATTTAGAGTGGTGTGTTTTCCCTTTAAGAGAGAGAGAGAGAGAGAGAGAGAGAGAGACTCCCTGGTTCTGATGCCTTGGGAGGTCCATCTGCCTTTGGGAGCTCCGACTGCTCCAGACAGGACCCAAGGCCGCAGGCCGAGGAGCTCTCACTTATGAGGTCATCAAAACGAATATATAATAATAATAAAACTCTGGTGTACTCCCCCAAAAATGCCACTGTGTTCCCCCGCATACATGCACAAACCCAACACTGAGCATGAGCATATGTACTGTAAATAGAACAGTGGGGGAGAGAGAGAAAAAACACAACGGGATAATAAAAGAATCAGGGGTGATTACGTCGGCTTCTTGGCAAGACCCTCAACAACAGAAGCAATCTGTTCCCCTCCCACGACTCCAACGGGAGAGGGCATCTTTGTATGACGACGAGGCGACTTTGTGGAATCGGGTGATGATATTTAAGGGGTCACCGGCTATCGGGCTGCTCGACCGAAATGTAGCGGGGTTCGATCCCCGATGTCTACCTGTGGCCCGCTCCTTAAATGGCAGGAATCGTGTTAGGAATGAAATGCACTTTTGACTTCTGGTGACGAGTTGTTCTCTTACCTACCTTTGTTGAAACACACTATTGTGAGTCGTTTTGGATAAAAGCGTCTGCTAAATGATTGTAATGTAATGAAAGGTACGGCAAGTGACTCTGGATAAGGGCATCAGCTAAATGATAGGATGCCGTAGGAACAGGGGGGGGAAGCAAAAAAAGGAGAAAATCTGGAAGGTGAAAATAAGAGGAAAAGAAGAGTCATGTTCCACCACTCCAGCAGAATTCACCCAGGGAGGTCGGCCAGGGAACTTCCTGTACGGAGGGACTGCTGATCAGGCAGTCTGCACACACACACACACACACACACACACACACACACACACACACACACACACACACACACACACACACCACACACACACACACACACACACACACACACACACACACACACACACACACACACACACACACACACACACACACACACACACACACACACACACACACACACACACACACACACACACACACACACACACACACACACACACACACACACACACACACACACACACACACACACCAAATTGTGCTCAGTCAGTGAGCGTTTGCTGATGGCTAAACGAGCACAAGGAATAGCAATGAGAATCCCTCCATCGCCTTCTCTCTCACGATCACATTTGCGGTTTTGTTTTACATGATGTTTGTAGCCACTGTAGTCAGATCCTCAAAGTTTCAAGAGCTGCATGTATGTGTTGTAGAGAATCCATAAATCATGACACTGACTTTATGCCCGTTAACATGATCATTAGTGGCTGCCCTAAGGCCAATATATAGGCATTGATCCAATAATAACAATATATAACAATGACGGCTTCAAACCCACGACACCTGCAAGGTCTCTTGAGGGGAGGCAAGATAGCCTGGCTTTACAAGGCTGCTTCTTATTGCCATACTATGAATGCCAATAGTAATCATCTGAATGCACATAAAAGACACATAAACAAGGTTCTTAGAAACGGGAAAGATGGGACAGCGCGAGAAATCTCAGATTTCTGAAGAGAATGATTCCTACACTTCCAGCACAAGCATAACACACAAGACATTGGTCTGTCGAACCCTTAAATCACGATGAGCATTCTAATTAGGTTGGTGAGGAAGGAGGCATATATTATCTGTGTTGCAATGATCGCCCTTGTAAAGAAAATGTGCAGCACCAAACCACCAAACCCCCCCCCCCCGCCGCCTGAGCACAAACACATACACAGTGAAGGCACCCAGCAAATATACGCCGTTCACTCTCACTAGTGTCCCGCCTCAGACCCTGTGCACACGCGTGCAACTGGCTGCACACACAGATGCATGTGGCGCAGGCCAACAGACAAGTCAAGGATTGTCAGGAATTTGTCTCAATTCGACCGGCCCGGGTCACATGCTGAATGAGTTGACAGCCGGAGTACCTGAGTGATAACGTCACCGAGGAAGTGTTACACGGAGACACACCTTCCGGCCCTCGAGAGAAAAACCTGAAGTCTATGCCCTGGTAATACGGCATAGCTAGTCAAGATGTTACTATCATTTAAGACGGACAATTAAGTTAAGGCATGCATTCACCGGTGCATGCTGCAGTCCAACACTGCACCAAGTCACATGGTGCAGTTCTTCTTGGGATCCCGTAGAGCTCAACTAGTGCACGGAAGCAACAACTGCACACAGGGTTAGGGGTTCGATTCCTACTGGGGCCACCCATGCCAAGAACGCATGCACTCACGGTATTGTGAGACAATTTGGATAAAAGCAGTGACAAAACGGATTAATTTATACTCGGTATACATGTATTATGCCGCTTACTTAGCAAATTAACTGACATGTTAGTACAAGTTACTTATAACACTTAAATCCCTTGCCTCAAAAGGTTGTGATGAAGCATGGTTTGCTATGCTACAGCTGCAGGGACACCCAACTGTGGATTGTCGCTTCACCTACAAAGCAGGAGAAAGGAGAAACGATTCCATGTGACTGAACAAAGGATAGGCCCATATCCCACAGGAGGAAGTGCCTGCCTGTCACACATCCGTGATGTAGATCTGCTTTACCTAGAGTGATCTACAGAGAGTTTATCTTCATTTATCAATACATTTAGATTTCATTTAGAATTATTTTAACTATATTTTTGATTATAATAGTTTTATTTAGTTAGTTGTTGTTTTGTTTTTTAGCTTAGGTATTAGTATTTTTGTGTGTGCATTTATTCCCCCTGTGTCAACTGTTGCACCTTAATTTCCCTCGGGATTAATAAAGTAATCTGAATCTGAATCTACCCCTGTGATCACTTTGAGGAAGTGGGGAAAGTCTAACACTAACTGTGCATCATTGTGTGACTGCAGGTAGAAACTAAGATCAGCCTGGCTGGTCACCATTACCATTACAACTAGGGGTGCGTCACTACAATGACATAACGATCAATGTTTTATGTTGTGACGACACGACCGAAATTGTTCGAAGTTTCCTTATCGTTTTTAGAACTTGATAAAGTATTGTGTTGTGACTGATTAATTCACTACCACTGTGGTGACCGTTAGGGCAGCAGTAGCTCAGTCTGTCTGGGACTTGGCTTGGGTCGCCGGTTCATGTCACCCAAAGTACGGAGTGAGAACTGGTACTTGGAAAAGGCTGCCAGTATGCTGCCTGGGCACTGCCAAAGTGCCCTTGAGCAAGGCACCAGACCCCTACACTGCTTCCCCCTGGGCGCTGTATATACACAATAGCTGCCAACTGCTCCCAATACTAGGATGGGTTAAATGCAGAGAAACAAATTCCACTGTGTGTGTATATACATTTACATCCATATATTTGTATCCTGCTTTCAATAATAGCATATCACTACCTGTTAAATTCTCACTTACCTATTATTATGCTCATATCACATTTATACCTAGACTGTCTTTTAACCTGTAAATTGTATTATATTACCATGCACTTTACTGCAACATTTGCACTCTGGTTAGATGCTCAATTCTTTTCGCTGTACAATGACAATCAATTTGAATATAATCTAATCCACTACAGCCTACCTTCAAAAGCTGCAGGGGGTGGGGGGGGGGGGGGGGGGGGAGTGTCAGCCAGCAATTGGTGGCTGACGCATGAAACCATCAAGCCCTTTTCATTCATGGCAGATCCATGTGAGAGTGTTTGAGGAATAGCCACATGCGACTCACTGCGTCTTAAAATGCCAAGCCAGAATCAACACATATTGGAATAGTGCAACAACACTTCCATGTCCCATTGCAGTCTACTATAAAACTGTTCTGTAACTTATCATACCCAAGTTATTTTCTACACGTTTTTTTTGTAGTAGTGTTTTAGTTGACTGTTTGTTTTTTAACATCTTATTTAACAACTGTACATTATATATTACCATGCACTTTACTGCAACATTTGCACTCTGGTTAGATGCTAAATTATTTTCGATGTACTGTACTTGTGCAATGACAATACATTAGAATCAAATCTAACTTGCACTTCTTTGTTTCTACTATGATGTAGAAACATTTTTTTGCGTAAACCACCGAGTTGGATGTTTGTATTCCAGATGTGAGCCAGTATGAGCCAAATCATGTCAATGGGTGTGGGACATATCTCGTAATTGCACTAAAAAGCACTACACATTGGGACAAGTTGAAACTAGCCATCAGTGATGCAGCCCCATCCATGCCACAGTCCTAATGCCACTAATAAGACTTAACATTTAAAGATTAAATGTTTTTTTTTAAAGGACATGCCTATAGAAGCAGAAGGTTTGATACATCAAGCATAAGGATATCCATCATCAGATCACCAGATGCGCTGTAACAACATACTGCAACTCACGTTGCAGATGGATGCAGCGTTTTGAAACGACTATAGGCTTCCATGGCGTTTGTGATACACAAAACGACACTCAAAGAGATTCCTTAAAACACTGTTATAATAATATCTAGTCCATAATAAGAGAGAGACATCAGCACATACACCACCAGGGTTCACCGGCTCAGTACACAGGACCGGTTGAACGCAGGGAACCAGGATTTCCTGACTGGTTTCAGGTGTGTCAATCTCCCAGACACACACACCAACAGGCAGGCCTCTTCTCTAGCTCCACGTCAAGTTTCTAAAGCTTGGGTGTGTGTATTCGAGCAGGGATATGAACCATGTCTCTCTCTCCCCTGACTGTCAGAAGAAGGGGGGGGGACACACACACACACACACACACAACAGACAGGAACGCTTGGCTCCTATCGCTGCGGTAATTTCACACCAGTGATAGCAGACCAGATCTGCTCAACACCACACACACATTACAACCACACACACATTACAAATACACATACAACCACACACACATTCGGGCTGGACTCACCATGCATTTCCTGCCGAGGTGGTTGAAAAGACAGTCGTTTTCCTGGTGTGTCAGCAGCATGGACCCCGCGTTGGCTTGCCGCCGTTGCGTCGGGTGTCCGCTCATAGCTTGACGTGCGGATGATATACTTTAAAAGGGTGGATGTGTCCTGATGTGTGTGGAAAGTCAATAAATTAAGATAGATACAGATAAATAAACAAGCGTCTTGTTCCGGTCACTCTGGGCCTTCCCGACTCCCCTCCTCCCTCCCTCCCTCACTCACATCGACTCGACTCGGGTTCGTTGTTTTCTCCCTCTCCCTCCCCCGGTTCCGCAGGAACCCTTCGGGTGTCGAAATGACCGCAAGCAAATACTACCTCCTCGTTTCACTTTGAAATACCACTACAGAAATGGCGGTGTCAGTCCACTGAAAACGGGGGAAAAACAGGTAACTTTTCCTCCCCTTTGGAAGTCCAGCCGCCAGATAGCCGAGCTACTTCCATTCAACATGGCAGTGCATGGACGATCCCATTATATTTGGGAATGGGGGGGGGGGGGTCCACGATCTTCAATCTTCGATCTTCGAACCCCTTGCAATACATACAAACATTGTATCATCGTCTAAGGTATGTCTGATACCCGATGTATACACATGTGTGAGCAAACTAATGAAGATGGGGACGTTATGGTGTTTCTCTACACGCACCCCCCCTCTATGGATGTGATGATGGTACGTTCTGAAGCGGCCCGTAGTTTTGTTCATGGACTGGAATGTGTGTGTGTGTGTGTGTGTGTGTGTGTGTGTGTGTGTGTGTGTGTGTGTGTGTGTGTGTGTGTGTGTGTGTGTGTGTGTGTGTGTGTGTGTGTGTGTGTGTGTGTGTGAGAAAAGATAAGGGGGAAAAAAAATATAATGGGGTTTTTTATTTGTCGTGGGAGAAAATTATATGAAGTGACTTGGAAGCCGTTCAAGTTGCTTTAAGGCGACGTCCCCAAGGGACAGTCGGGTTTCCATGTCCATCAGGTCAGTTTCAGGGAAGAAACACACCGATTTGCAGCCAAACCTCTAGAGATGATTCATCAGGTTCATTTGTTTTTTTATTCCAGCAGCGAATAAATAAATAAATATTCACTACAAATAAAATAGACACATCATCAATGTGCAAATACCACCCACAGTAAGTGTATAGCTATATCATAATTTCTTATCTTTGTACATTGAGAGCATTGTGTGTGTGTGTGTGTGTGTGTGTGTGTGTGTGTGTGTGTGTGTGTGTGTGTGTGTGTGTGTGTGTGTGTGTGTGTGTGTGTGTGTGTGTGTGTGTGTGTGTGTGTGTGTGTGTGTGTGTGTGTGTGTTTGTGTGAAAGCACATGTGAACATTTTTGGTAGATTTTTTTTATCCATCTTAGACCAATTGTATGCAGTCTGTGATCAAATGTGGGTCAAGTTTCAGAGCTCCGACTTTTCCCAAACTGAGAAAGGCAGACATGACATCATAGCAACAACAACAACAACAACAACAACATTTCAGCATTCTTTACAGTGGATACAATTCATTATTTATTCATTTCAGAGAGGCTTTTAGGATTTTATGATGAGGTGATTCACAGTGAACACAGAGCCAGACGATGAAGGAAGGCAGGTAAGGGGTAGACAGTGAACACGTCACTGAACACCTAGAAAGGAGCGACACATACGTCAGACTGTTGTCCGTGGACTACAGCTTCGACCTTTTAACACCATCGTTCCCTCCAAGCTGGTCCTGAAACCGAGGGACCTCCTGGGGGGTCTGGTACATCCCCACCTGTAGCTTTCAGGTCAGTGAAGAGCAGGTAGGGGTTAGACCTATGTGTTAGACTATAGCCAAATACAACATCAACATCATAAATAAACACCATTACATGTAGGCCTATGTATATAGGTCTATGTGTACGTAGTATGTAGGGCCAATAATTCAAAAAGAGGCCTATGGGCCATAACGGCCCATAGGCCTAAATTTCCCTTTACCCTTCTTCTTGTCATTCATTTGAATGTTATTCAGATATGTACCGAACAGACATTCCTTTTGCAGAGTATACTTAGGGTAGTTCTCGACCGGTCACACCTGAAAGACGCGCTTCCCGGGCGGAGACGCTCATATAGACTCACCTGTTCACCTGTTGTTCAAACATGGCTTTCAATGCTGTCCCATGTGGATCCAGAATGTTCTAAATGACACACGAACTGACACTAACTATAACGAATAGTCAGTTCCGTTCATTGAATTTAAGCTATGACATTGGATGACAGCAATGGATGGATTTAAGACGAATTAGAGCGAAATATGTTTTTTCACCACTAGATGGCGGCATCGTACCATGTAGGTCAACGTCGACAACGAATGTTCGATATAATGGTCAATAAATACCCGAGGGCTACAGTCTATTTGAATATTAGTACAAATGGAAATATACTGAGTTCAATTGAGGAGATCCTATAGCATCAAAAATATAAGGATGCATCGTTTTAGTTCAGTGAACTATAACTACTGTCCTGTCCAGGTCCCAATTAGGTGGAACAAACTCCCCACGGAGGTCACGACTGCAGAGTCACTCCCCATCTTCAGTAGATTACATATTATAGATAGGTTGATATTGTTCTAGTTATTGTTGCATATTGTTTGACAACTTATTGTACTTTTCCCTTACACTTTTGCCTGAATTATTGTACTTCTACCTGAGCACTGGTTCAGTTCTTGGAGACTTTGTTAGAAATTAAATGCACTTTTGACTTCTGGTGACGAGTTGTTCTCTTTCCTTCCTTTGTTGGAACACACTATTGTAAGTCGCTTTGGATTAAAGCGTCTGCTAAATGACTGTAATGTAATGTAATGTAAATGTATCTCTGCCCCAGTTGAGCAAAACAGCTCACATATGCCTAAACATAGTGTTGTATAGCATGGCCATATTGTATCTTTGGGCTATTCTCTTAACCTTGTTAGTTGTCGGCCGAACGTCGGATTTTAATAGTAGTACATAATATTAATATAGTACACTTTTCCCATCGGATATCTGTAATACACCTCATTCCATCTTATTTGTATCTTATTATTTTTATTTTTACATTTCTTCTATGTTGTATGTATGGCGACTGTTGCACAACAATTTCTCTCGGGATAAATAATAGTCAATCTAATCAAATGTAATGTAAAACATCATACATTGTCACCTCTCTCTGACTTCTCTAGGTGGCAGCAGAGAGCTTCATCAGGACACATTGTTCAGAAGCCAAGCTGCTAATAGCTAGACATCAAGCGTCAACAATCAGTATAGCGACTCATCGTCCGACTCCAGGCCCTCAAGGGTCTAGGAGGGAGAACAATGCTCCTTTGTGACTGTGGGAGTCGCCCCCCCCCCCCCCCGCCTCTCTAGCTTCCTCTAGGTTTACTAGGTTCATCATGTTTCAATGGACGGAGTGACACTTTCAATGACTTACGGTTCCAGTCAAAGCAAAACATGAGCATGAACATGCATTTGTCTGAAGCCAGGAATAATATGCACCCCTTAAATACTCATTATTTACTTCCATGTATTGTCCTCTTCTCACTTTATGAAGCACCCTGACTTGACTTTGTGTTTGAAATGGTATTTTTTAAGTGACCTATGAATTGTGTCAATGTTGAGGTCGTGCCAACCTTTAAGTATTATGTTAACAGCGTCAAGTGTGATTAGCCATCACAAGCCCTTTCAAAATGGTCATGACTACAATTGTTTCTAGTGACCCAGATGTATGATGACTAGGGTATAGGCCACTGTGGACTGTGGACCGTACCAACTGCTACATCACATCTATCCAATATTCATCCGGTGGACACTCCCCCTATGTGATGTCACTATGTCTGTAATGGCTGATCACAGTCACACCTGGTGGTATTTTGGTGTTCCTTTAGCATCGTTACCCATCTGTCTGTGGTGCTTACTTCGGCCACCAGAGGGCGCCAAGAAGGCTTGAAATGTTTTATCTTGTTTTATCTTCTTATCTTGCTTCCTCGCTCCTTATTTTTTCATTTGCATTAAGAAGCACACATCTTAACTTCTGAGGTTCTGTTTATCTAAGTTATTTGATTGTAATTGTATTTGATTGTTATTATACGCTTTTGCACATTGCAAATGTTTTAAATCCAAAGACATTCAAGTGGTTAACTGTAATTGAACCGTGTTTACCGTAAATGCATTGCCTTCTGGTTTATCATTACCTTTCAGTACACCACGTTCAGTACGCCACTTAGTACTGTATCACTTAGAATATTAAAGTGCAAGTTAACACCAGACCAATCTTGTGAGTTGGCTACCTTTTAATATTAACATCCGTAGAAGGGTAAACCATGGCAGTTAGCAACACAGCTACAACAAATACAATTGATCATGGGTGTGTTAGATCTCCAGTAGGTGTGCGAATGATCAAGCATTAACACGTTTTTGGTTATGGAAACCTCCCCCCCCAATCAAATTCAGTTTGGGGCCCCCATAAAAGCTTGGTCCGTCAGCCAATCCGATCGTGTCCGAGATTCAATTTACATACATTTGGGTTTTCCAGACAACAGACTGCAAGGTGCCTGGCAGTCGTCACCGGGCCCCTTCCGCATTCCACTTTGAATGTCCGAATGTCATGGCTCCAGTGTGGTCTGGACGAACAGGGCCTCGGGTCTTAGTACCATGCAAAACACAAACTTCCCCATTAGCTCAAACCGACAACCGCAGACATAGACATAGACATAGACATACAGGCATATGTACAAGGGTGTGATGTCATTTCCCCTTCATGTGCAGAAAGCTTGTGCTTGCTTAAATATATTCCTTTTTTTTACAGAAGTGGCTTAAAAGTGGTGAAAAGTGACTCAAATGATTTCTGTTGTCTGTCAGTTGTCGGCCTAACAAAAGATTGAAATAGTAGTACATATGAATATTGTACACTTTTCACATTGGGTGAAAGAAAACAAAAAACTAAAAATCCTGAAAAAAGGCTAAAATCCTGAGAATCCCATTTGGCATTCAATAGATGACACCTTATCGGGTGCTTAAACCTCTTTAAAAAAAAAGAAAAAAGGAAACCTCCACTATCCTAAATGGATTTGGTCCTCTGACACCACGGAACCGACCTGGAACCAATTAGAATGAAACAGCAACAGGGTGAGCTGGAGTTAGTTACACCTGCACCCCAACTGGGGGTGGGGAGTTTGTGGAAAAGAGGAGTTTGGTTTCTTGGTGTAAGAGTCATTTGCAGGGATCCACTTACCGGTACCTCACCTTCTGTCACGTCTGACTGGGTGTCTGCTCATGAGACGGATAGACAGACCGGTCTATGTATGTATGCACGGTATATGCCCAGCTCAACTGCTAGGGCACTTTCAGTGGGTCGCATATAGCATATGCCAAACCTTAATCTTCAGAAAGAAGACTGGAAATTAACTAATGTTTCAATGGCTTACTATTTCTTTAAGTGTAGCCACAAGTATGTGCCTTGATTAACAAGGACCCACAGGTGTGCAGCCTCACCAGCCATAGAGCAATCAGTCCAACTCAGGCCAGGTGAGGCTGCCTCAACCAGCCACCAACCACACACACACACACACACACACACTCACAAATACATTAAGGCATTGTTGATTACATACATTTGATATTTTTTACAAATTACACATGTGGGCTCCAAGGCCAGACCAGTTGCGAGCCACTGTGCTATAGAGCATGGGTTAGGGCTTTCAGTCCCATTTGGGCTATGAATGTATGAATTGTAAAACATCCACCGAATGTCGTATTGAGGAGTATACATTGTATATAGTCGTGTGCATGGCTTTTCAGCACCGCTACTATCCTAAGGACTGGGTTCGAACGACTCGTGTCGTTCAAGACTACCGCCGCTGGTTGTGGTGATCCACCACTTGGGAACAACAGATACTGCAGGAGACGTGATGCCTTGCTTTAGGGCGCACGGCTCTCGACGGGATGCCCGAGCGAGCGAGGTAAGGTAACACCACACCGGGGACCTCCGACAAGGGCTTGCCGACGGACGGAACCTTCTGGTAGGACAAGAAGGGGGGGTTTTCAACGAAAGTCCTCTGGCCCGGGGAGTAGGGGGGGGGACTCTGTTGGTCTGTTTGACAGGCCGACAATGACTTGAGTGACAGACGAGAGCGATCCAAAAAGGGATTGTATAGCCCGCCCCAGCTGCTGCGCCTGCAATGCTAGTTTACCTGTCCCCGGGTTGCGATGATGGAATGCATTCGATACGCCTCCACCTTTGTCTTTGTTAGTTGGAGTTTGCAATGTTCTGTTCTCTGGCTATACAGCCGCACACGTTCTGCACTCACACACACCCACACCCCCCCCCCCCACCACCCCCCTCTATATGTTTGTCTTTAGTTTCTCCCACCTTCACCTCCATATTTCTTTCTACATCCTGAGACCGACACATACTCAAACACACACACGCATGCATTGCATGCGTGCACACACACACACACGCACGCACACATGCACGCACACACACACACGCGTGCGCGCGCGCACGCACGCACGCACGCACGCACGCACGCACGCACGCACGCACGCACGCACGCACGCACCACGCACGCACACGCACACACACACACGCACTCAAACACACACATGGAGTTAAAAAAAACAAAAACATCTTGAGTAAGGAACCATCTGCACAATGTAAAGGTAGCTGTCCAAAGCGGCGACTTGGGTGCTAAACAGATGGACAGAGACTGATGGACAGAAGGATTTATTCTAATGCTCGACAAAGCTCTTCCTCATAGGAACATTAAGAGAGGCTAGCGGTCGGGCGCTGGACATATTACAGTGTGTGACAGGAAAGGGGTATCCATTGAGGGGGGGGGGGGGTAAAGACACCCAGACACTCAATGAATCAATAAAACACCCCGTGGCAAAGTCTGTGCTCTGTGTGCTGACCCCGTCTGCTGTCCTTTGAAAAGCGTGCACACACACTGTTTGTTGTGCTCCACATGGCTCGCCAGCCAGCCAAGCAGTAAATATTGTATGAACGTATATGGAGGTTAGCACACCACAAAGGGATGGGTTCTGTGCCCGCGGCACGTGTGTGCTTCCTGTATTACCGGTATATCGCAAAGTCTGGGGTGGGGCCCGGGGTGCCAATTAAACGTGTTACCTTCAATAAGAAGAAGCACGGCACGAACGCATTAGGCTCTCTCAGTATCGCACGCACGCACGCACGCACGCACCACGCACGCACGCACGCACGCACACACGCACGCACGCACCACACACACACACGTGGTGTGCATTTATGACGTTTCTACATAAACAGCAGGGGGCTTTGTTCTAAGAAGGCCCCTTGTGAGCGGAACATACAGCCCTGATTAGGACCATGCTTTATTGCAGCGTGCGAGACCTTGGACTGTTCCAACCGGCACAGATTGCCCCCCCCCCCCCCCTCCCATTCAGCGGTGATTGCAGGAAATGCTATGCTAAGCTGTTTACAATCGAGAGCACACACTTGCTATTACACACCGGGAGGAAATTCACTCGATCTCCCATCACACGCACAGTTTGGACAAATGACAAATGAACCCCCCCCCCCCCCCCACAAAACCCTCTCAGATCCTAATTAGTTTCTCGGAAAGCGCATATGTGTGTGTGGCGACGACGACGGTTGTAAAGTGGATTCAAACGAAGTCAAATGCTCGCCGTGAACATGACGGGGCCTGCAATGCCTTTTGTGGCACCCTTTTTTGGCTTCGGGTTTGTCAACTGCGGTTTTAACGACAACCAGAACCCATATCAAAGTATGTGTTCATGATTGAGTTAATTCCAGATTAAGGGTTATCCTCACATCGTGGGGCAGGTGTGTTGCTGTAGTATTACAGTGCTATTCTTTCATTGAATGGGTGTTATATACTTTTATTTTCTCCTATACTCTGTTCGATGGATGACGTATGGGTGTTTCCGTTGTTAGTTTAATTGCTTTCAATCACCCTGTTAAGCATGTTAGAAGACTTGCTGAAAGATACACAAGCGGGATGATAACTATTATTAGTACTGTTATCATTATCATATTAAATCTGTCATTACGTGCAATCAAAACATGTTTACACACATGGGATTATTACTACTGTATGGTATATTGGCTGTTGTTATTCACACATTCGCGACAGAACCATGTTATTAAGGTTTTAATAAACATATTCTCCTGTTGGCTGTTGATAATGAGCCTTTTTGGAGGCTGTTAGATCACAGGGACTCCCGTCGGTGCATTGCCAGCACTGTAAGTCCTTATAGTCAGTGTCCCCTGTGTGTGTGTGGTGTGGTGTGTGTGTGTGGGGGGGGTTGTTGTGTGTGTGTGTGTGTGTGTGTGTGTGTGTGTGTGTGTGTGTGTGTGTGTGTGTGTGTGTGTGTGTGTGTGTGTGTGTGTGTGTGTGTGTGTGTGTGTGTGTGTGTGTTCCCAGGGATGCAGAGGTCTGTCTGCAAACACATGTTACATACACAGATGCATTGCATTGGCAAATGCACAGTACACAGTACAACACGTTCTACTACTTGCTGGCAGATAGCTAATCAATGTGTCAATACACAATACAAATATATTAAACTTAATGCCAAATAAGACATATTTTATTTGTCTCTCACAACTGTGAAATAGACAACATTTGCAGGACACTTTTAAGTGATTTATATCCACTTGAGTTGTTTCTTGTTTTCCTGAGTGTGATTTTAATAGAATGATATAACGTACCGGGATTCTTCCAAAGCATTACAGTATGTTATACAATACATATGTGATACACAAAAAGTACTGCGGTACTCAAGTGCTAAAGTACAAGTCGTAACTCATAAATCCTCTTTCATCATGGGATTTCAACCTGCACCCGATAAGAGTTCATGAACTCATTGGCCTATTCTGCATAACATACATTACCATAAAGTCGCTTTGGATAAAAGCGGCTGCTAAACGACTGTAATGTAATGAAATACAGCACCAAAACTAGTCATGTTTCATTTTGTATCATTAACCTGATACTATATACCCAAAAAGAAGATGATTTGTTGGTCTTTAAAGGGTGATCCCATGAAGCAACACACCCCAGGGACAGCGTAAGACCAAGACAATGGCACCTAGCTGATTTCCCTTGAGACATTGTATGGCGAGCCACACACTATCTACTGGCGACGTGTCAGCCCAATAAGGAAGACAGACAACAGTGCACTAGCAATGTTGGTATTTGACCAGAGAGGGCGCTCTTCTACAGGTTGGATGTTTCTGTTTGGGGGGGGGGGTTGTTCTTTAACTTTGTAACACAATGTCCCCTGAATCATGTGTGAGTGTGTTTTGGTTTTTATTCACTATTGATACCAATAACAGAGTTATGTGTACTGTAAATAATAAGGACATTGGATTCTGTCAACTAGGCTGATTTCAATCAGGCGTGTCTCATTGTTTGTGTTTTGCATACACAATACCAGCACCTTTTCAATGGACAAACTGAGGGTGTGTGACTGTATTGATGTATAGCTTTCCTCTAGCACTTTACCTTTGGTTTTTCAAACAGATACACTTTCCATCAGAAAAAAACATGGCAATGCAGCAAAATGCAGTTTGTAGCCAAATGCTAAGTGTAAGTAAGTTAGCATTTATAAAGAGGTTGTGCATAACACATATTTTTTTACACATCTTTAGCCAACTACAACATTAAGTCATTAAACATTTGACATTTGACATGTTATTAAACATATTGTTTACATCCTTAGACTCGGGCACCGGGGTTATTGTGGGCAAGGCACTCAAAGTGTTAGCTAATGCTTAAAGGGTTATTTTAACCATCTTGTGGAAAGGTCTTATTTCTAACTCTGGCTTGTTTTCCCAAACAAACAACAACCACAACAACAACCACATCGACATCAACAAAGATCACCTGACAAAGACACAAACACATATTATTTGGGGAATTTAATCAACAATCTCCTCGCAAAAGAAAAGCAACCATATGTCTAAAACCAACAACGGTAGGAAGAGGAGGGTGGTGGTGGGGGGCGGAGCAGAGAGCCATCATAAAAGGGTATTTTGAGCGCTATAGCTAAACAGATGCCGCCATAGTAAACACAGGGCTATTGTCTCTCTCCGGTCCAGCTGCCTCATCATAGCAAGGCACTCCAGCGTACAGGGATGGATGGATGGATGGATGGGGGGGGGGGGGGGTTGATTCATTGGTTTCATTGAGGGAGTTCACAGTATATTCAGTCCATTTGGGCTGTGGGCCGTATCCACTCTGTTGTACTTCTCCTTCCTCTTGCCACACGTGACAAAATAGAATAGTTTTGTATCAAAGTGTTTGAGTGTTTGGAGAAAGTGTATATCGATGTATTGATTGCCGACAATAAACATGAACCATTTGGGATAGAGCTGAAGGCGTCTTTAAAAATATGCTGCTACTTAGGCCTATATGTTTCTCATTAATAGCCAATAGTTCTTTCTCTGTCTTCCAGTATGTTCCGTGTGAGTGATGGAATATAAAAATGTTTGCACAACATGCAATATGAGCACATGTAAAAGGCATGCTAGTGAATGGCATTAATGCAGTTCCAACACAAAGAAGGTGCATTGAGTTAACTTAACCTAAATTGCATAGGCCTAGATTGGTGTCGTTTTGTGGTGTCGTTTAGTATCAAATAATAATATTAATGCTTTTTTTAGATCACAGTACAATTTGGAATGGCAGAAAGGGCAGTTAAACCAATGTGTGTAACACTAAACACTATACTATAGACGGACGTAACCCTTAGACGAGAGAGAGTAAAACAAACATGGGTGGTGAGTTCCCATCTCGTGGATTCATTCAAGCAGGATATCTGGGATATCCTGCTTGATATAAGGAGGCAATGGGCCAAATCAACCAGGACAACACCTCCACCTCCCAGTATTAGGCCATGATCCCTCCACCTGGAAAACACACACGTGTCTCCACCAAGAATGTGGAAATAAATAGGCCTAGGTATCTTTGAATTGACAAATAAACACAACAATAATAATAATAATAATAATAATAATAATATTACATATGCATACAATCCCTACTTTGTGCATGTGAGTGTATCATTAATAAAGCTATACGAATTATAACAACTTTTTCCCATTCACCTCCTTCTCATCTTTCCTCCCCTCCTCCTCCCCTCCCCCCCACGTGACTCTGAACAGCACGTTGGACAGGACGTCCTGGTACAGACTCAGGCACGCCCAGCCGGGCAGGTAGACGAGCGTCACCAGGCCCATCACGTTGAGCGGGTAGTGCGAGTACTCCCACGAGCACGCGTCGAACTGCCGCAGCGCGAGCCCCCACGTGAACTCCCACGCGTAGATGAAGCACACGTAGAGCGGCAGCCGCCGCCACGTGCCCCAGCCCCAAGCGTAGCGCAGGCGCACGTACAGCTTCTCCACGGCGAAGCTGCAGCTGCCGTACATCAGGAAGGACCACAGGGACGTGTGGCCGCTCAGGGGCCACACGGCCGACCCCTCCGTCAGGTTGAAGGCGGCGGTGAACACCACCTCGTCCACGAAGCCGTGCATGCCGTAGAACACGAAGTGGGCCACGTCGGGGAGACCCCGTGGAAGTAGTGGCACCGTGGAGAGGGTGGGGGTGGTAGTCCCACGAGCACCGGGTAGTCCCGCCGCCCCCACACTCTCCCCCCCGGCGGCGGCGGGAGCGTTCACTCGACCCCCCCCGTTCTGGAGGTGTGTCGAGCCGGCCCGCTTGTACCGGAGCCGGTTGAAGCCCCCGTGGAACACCCCGGCGAAGTAGAGCGCCACGGCGTATTGCACCGCGAGCTGCGCCGCGGAGACCCCGCCGCGCACCTGCAGGCCGTTGCGCGCGTCCACGGCCCCGATGAGGACCTGCAAGCCGATGTACACGGCCGGGTAGAGGACCAGCGAGAAGAAGGCGGGGACTCCGAAGCACCACTGCTTCCTCCGCGCGTAGACCCGCTCCAGAACCCAGTGGACCAGGGGGTGCAGGAGGCACAGATAGGGCGACGAGAAGCCCCACAGCTTGGGGTCCCGGTCCCGGTAGAGCCCCAGCGCCGAGGACAGCACGACGTCCACGGTCACCCCGTGCATGCCGTAGAAGTAGAGCCGCATCCACCGCGGGAGAGCCGTCGTGGAGGATTTCGCCGCATCGTCATCGTCGTCATCATCATCCAGCACAACATCACCACCATCACCACAGTTGCCGTCGTGGGTCGTCTTTAGTCCGGTGCTTCCGTCGTCTGCCCACCGGCTGGCCATCATCAACCAGCTGATGATGAGGGTGATGTGGAAGTAGGCTCACTGCTTAAAGTGCGCTGCTGCTACTACTACTACTACTGCTGCTCGTCCGTCGCTGCATGCTCTGTGTGTGTGTGTGTGTGTGTGTGTGTGTGTGTGTGTGTGTGTGTGTGTGTGTGTGTGTGTGTGTGTGTGTGTGTGTGTGTGTGTGTGTGTGTGTGTGTGTGTGTGTGTGTGTGTGTGAGAGAGAGAGTGGCGAGTATGAATACTCTCTGCCAGGAGGCTGGCAGTCTGACGACTCTTTTACGAGAGAGAGAGAGAGAGAGAGAGTGTGGGAGGAGAGCGAGGGAGAAAGAGCGTGCATAGTAGTGTGAGAGAGAAAAAAAATAGAGCGGGGGGGGGGGATGGGGAGAGAGAGATAGCGATAGCGGTTGGAGAGAGAGAGCGAGAGAGAGAGAGCGAGAGAGAGAGAGAGCGAGAGAGAGAGAGAGCGAGAGAGAGAGATAGCGTGAGAGAGAGAGATATAGCGTGAGAGAGGGGAGGGTGGGGGGAGAGGGGGAGGGTGGGTAGAGAGAGAGAGCGAGAGAGAGAGAGAGAGCAGAAAGACTTTTCAATAGATACTGATCTGACATATGGCATGTGGGTTTCATCAGACGACGAGCATTTCCTGGACTTTAACCACAGTTAAAGTTCACTTTGCCCGGAGCGGTACACGCTGTATCGGATACTGGGTTACACACAGTATGTACAGTTGCAATACGACGGAGTGACCGCAGGGGGGCGCCAAAGTACCAGCAATAAATGTATGTCTCGCGTTAAGGAAATGCGTTAAGGAAATGCGTAAAGGAAGGGACCCTGTGGGGACAATTGAATTGTAGCACACGAAGGCAGCACAAGGGGGGAAAGCGAGTGCTATGTTTTTCACATGCAACAATGTTTATCGGATAGCTTGGGAGAGAGGGTGCAATACACAGAGTATAGTAAACGGGATAAGTCGTAAAATACATAGCCTACTTCCCTCCACTTCATAGTTGTATATAATACACATCATCGGAACACTGCAGGCCAATCACATGGCCTCTGATATGGTGAGACATAGACTGATCATGCATCACTGCATAATCTCTCTGATTATGCACATGACTATGTAATTTATCATGAGAAACAAAAATTGGTAGGCTCTCACCTACAAAAGTACCAATCATTGATATGTTGTGTTTCCTACGCAAACCACTAGATGGCAGCATCGTAACACGTTTTCAACCCACCGTGGGCCAATGATTGTCTTCACGCACGCGTGATAATCGACTTCTTCTGCTGCATTCACAGGATTATGATTACAATGTTCACACTTAGCTATCTGTGAACTAATACAATTACATTGGGATCATTTTAATTTCATTGTTTTCAACACTATTAGTTTAATGCGCAGTGTGCGTGTTGACTATACCAGCAGACCCAGACTTGAGTGAGATGATTCGCCGTGAGTCATTTTAGGAAAATAGCATCTGCGTAATGCCCAAAAAGCAGGGATAACTGCTCATGTATAATAATATGTATATAATAGCCCATAATAACCAGTGGGTGAGGAACGCGTCGCTTTTCCTTGGTTCAAATATTTGCAATGAAGGAAAAGCAACAGAATCTCTTATTGGGCCCTAAAATAGAGTCGGCTCAGAGGATCCAAGAGGATTTTAGGCTTGCGATCTACTTTTGAAAAGACTACTTCAAAATGATCTGCCACCAAAAAAAAAAGAAGCTGTAAATGTATAATTATGTACCTGAACCTTGACCACCCCCTCCCCATTGTTATGGTAACCAAATGTAACCCTAAAGTGCTCAGCAACAGCAGATTGGTCACTCATGATGTCAATCAAGTTGCAGGCTCCAAAGGGAGGAGGGGGGATGGAAAAAGTGAAGTTTTTTTTCTTCCAAAAACGTCACGTGGATCTACCAGCATATCCTGTATGCGATCTGCTTCCGCCGGGCGGCACGTGGACAGATGTTCTCATCAGACTTTGTGTCTGTCCTTAAGCTCGTCACTCTGCGCGGAACCCGAAGAAACCACACAGCAAGCTCCGCCGATTTCGATCCTACACGTCGTCCTCCTCGTCGTCCTCGTCCTCCCCCTGGCGAGAGGTTAGGATTGCGGCGGCGGCGGCGGTTTCCCCGGGCTCTCCCGAACCGATCTGGAAATGTAATCTCAGAAGCCATTTGGTCCAATTTGCCAATTTGCTGGTGGTGGTGGTGGTAGGGGGCGGGGTGGGGTGGGGTGGTGGTGGTGGTTGGTTGTACTTTGCGTTTCCTGACCCGGTCGGACCTCACAAACGCGCCTTTGTCTCCTTCGTGTTTCGCATTTTGTTTGTTTTTCCCGTCTTTCCCAGCGCACCTGTGAGACGGAGAGAGTGCCAGCCGGAGACCGCATCCATCAATGTCAGCGCCGTATGCAAATCCGCACCACGTGTGTGTGTGTGTGTGTTTTGCATGTGAGCACGTGTGACCAGCGATAGGGCGAGCACGTGTGTGTGTGTGTGTGTGTGTGTGTGTGTGTGTGTGTGTGTGTGTGTGTGTGTGTGTGTGTGTGTGTGTGTGTGTGTGTGTGTGTGTGTGTGTGTGTGTGTGTGTGTGTGTGTGTGTGTGTGTGTGTGTGTGTGTGCAGAAGACAGGTGAAGGTTGCGCAGCAGGTGAGATATCGGTCCTGCATTTGTTCCCAGAGTGGGAATTGTCTCTGAGCTTGAGTATGTGTGTGGGGGTGTGCGTGTGCGTGTGCGTGTGTCAGGGTGTGTGTGCTGTGTGTGTCTCTCTCTCTCTTTCCCCTCTTATTAGGAATTCAGTTCACCTCTGGAAACTCCCCAGAGAGCCACACCCGGCAACACAACACCTCTCTCTCTCTCTCTCTCTCTCTCTCTCTCTCTCTCTCTCTCTCTCTCTCTCTCTCTCTCTCTCTCTCTCTCTCTCTCTCTCTCTCTCTCTCTCTCTCTCTCTCTCTCTCTCTCTCTCTCTCTCTCTCTCTCTCTCTCTCTCTCTCTCTCTCTCTCTCTCTCTCTCTCTCTCTCTCTCGCTTCCTCATTCCTTCCATCCGATGACACACCTCTCCTCACCACCCAGCCTACTCTTCACTCGTGTTAAATTAATAAAAAATTAAAACAGCATGAAAAATCCTTTGGCTTCATGCAAAGGAAGCATCTACAATACATTTCCAGTCACTTGGTTTGTGGATTTGGTTGAGTTTGGTATACACCTTGACAGGAGAAATGTATTTCTGCGTTCCAAAGTTCTGGGTCTTCCGGTTTCTCTCCACTACCCTATCATCTCCTCTCCTGCCCTCTCCTCTTCTCTCCTTTCCTACTCTCTCCTCTCTTCATTCCTCATCTGCTTGTCTACCAGATCCTGTTCTGTTGTCTCCTCTCTTCTCCTCTCTTAATCTGCCCTATCCTATTCTCTTCTCTTAATTTCTCTTCTGATAACTCTCTCCGCCCCACTCCTCTCCATCCCTCTTTCCTCACCAACCCTCTCCTCTCCATCCCTCTTTCCTCACTAACCCTCTCCTCACCTCTCCTCTCCTCCCCTCACTTCTCCTCTCCAACCCTCTCCTCTCTGCCCCTCCTCTCACAACCCTCTCTTCCCTTTTCCTCTATAACCTTCTACTCCCTTCTCCTCACCAACTCTCTCCTCACCAACCCTCTTCTCCCCTCCCCTCTCCTTTCCTCTCCTCTCTGCCCCTCTCCTCCCCTCCCCTCACCAACTCTCTCCTCACCAACCCTCTCCTCACCCACCCTCTTCTCTCCTCTCCTTTCCTCTCCTCTCTGCCCCTCTCCTCCCCTCCCCTCACCAACCCTCTCCTCACTAACCCTCTCTTCTCCTCCCCTCCCCTCACTAACCCTCCCCTCCCCTCTCCTCCCCTCACTTATGGCACCCATTAGCAATACCTAACCATTCTTCTCAAGGTTTCTTCCTTGGTCATGAAGGGAGTTTTTCCTTGCCCTTGAGGCGGCTAGTGTTAGGGGGAGTCATATATATATATATATATATATATATATATATATATATATATATATATATATATGGCATGCAAAGCCCTCGAGCGTGTAACTGGGATTAAGGGTTATCCTCTCCTCTCTCAGCGACCCGGATGTAACCTTAATCTGACTGTGCCACTCGGATGTCCAAATGTACATATGTATTGACATATTCATGTATGTATGATGTCCAAATGTTGCTGCAGGTTTCCTCACCTTAATGCATGCAACAGGCCTTTGTGTTCATATGACGAGATGTATTGGCCTGGGTTATCTATGCCCCTCCCACTTTGCTGCTTCATCCTTCCTGATTGATCTCACCTCTCCCCACTGACCCCTGTAATCTTTTGACTTTGTCCCCTCGAGTCACTTCCTCCTCCGGCACACAACAACTCAATGAATAATTAAGGGAAAGTAAGAGAGGAGAATACACAACAGAATGAAACTACTCACTGCACACACTATTCAAAATATACACAGAGACAGACAGACAGACATGCAGATAGAGTGACAGACAGACAGACAGACAGATAGATAGATGTACTGTTTTTTTTTTTTAATGTGCTTCACATGCTATAGGGGGGCCCTGTCGCCATGGGATACAGAATTCATAGAGCCGGGTGCTCTGCTCTGATTGGCTGAGCCCTGCCACTGGCCGGGGTGTAGCATGGCCCTGTGGTAACACGGTTATGGATCATTGATGATGCTCCTTTCTTGTTCTCTCCTTTCTTCTTGCTTCTTTGTTTTTCTGCCCCCCCCCGTATCTATTTCATCTGTGGACCTCTCTCTCTCTCTCTCTCTCTCTCTCTCTCTCTCTCTCTCTCTCTCTCTCTCTCTCTCTCTCTCTCTCTCTCTCTCTCTCTCTCTCTCTCTCTCTCTCTCTCTCTCTTTTTGTATGTGGAATCGTTCCCATCACCATCTGTCCATCCATCCACAACCATCGTCTATCTATTCATCTGGTTATCTATCCCTTTCCCTCCCTCCCTCCCTCCCTCCCTCCCTCTCTCCCTCCCTCTCTCTTCTTTACTCCTTCCATCTATCCATCTGCCACACTCTCAATGTATGTCTCTGCTGCGTATTTATATCCTCTCCTCTCTATCTACTGGTTTGAAGAGGAGGTTTGGGAGAGAGGGGGTGGTTGGGGGGGTGGTGGTGGTTGGAAGAACAACAACAGTGGCTTCCACAGCGAGTGCTCCGTCTTAGTGGCAGATGAAGTCGGCCCCAGGCCTCAGCCAGCCACCACCACCTCCACGGGGGGAGTGGGGTTTAGTGGTATAGTGTATATAGTATATAGTGGGTATTTAGTTTAGTATTATCGAGATGCATCCAATCCAATAAAGGGACATTTCATTGAAATACTGTGTGTGTGTGTGTGTGTGTGTAAATGGTTGAGTGTGTGTGTGTGTATGTGTAAATGTTTGTGTGTGTGTGCGCTTGTTTGTGTGTGCAAACATATCCGTAGATGCAGGGACATTTAATTAAAATGCTATCAAATAATATGTGTGTGTGTGTGTGTGTGTGTGTGAATATGTGTAAATGTTTGAGTGTGTGTGTGTGCATGTATAAATGTTTGTGTGTGTAAAGATCCGTATATGCAGAGTAGAATAAACAACCAACATGAAATAGACAGGCTGACAGCAACTAATGCAACACAATGGCACATCTAACCCTGAAGGGATACTTTTCAAATAAACAAGTCAGGACACACACACACACACACACACACACACACACACACACACACACACACACACACACACACACACACACACACACACACACACACACACACAATGAATGTCCTTGTGGAGTGTGTGTGATTGGTGGCTGGTTGAAGCAGCCTCATCTAGCCTGGGTTGGACTGATTGGCTGGTGAGGCTGCACACCTGTGGGCTTTGATTAACAAGGACCCACAGGTGTGCAGCCTCACCAGCCAATCAGTCCAACTCAGGCTGGATCAGGCTGCCTAAACCAGCCACCAACCACACACACACACCTCTCATATTTGAATTATCTTATCTCCTAAAAGGCTCTGTGCCAACAGTTGCATACACACACACACACACACACACACACACACACACACCACACACACACACACACACACACACACACACACACACACACACACACACACACACACACACACACACACACACACACACACACACACACACACTTGTTGGTTTGGTGCTATATTTACATACACGCCCGATATGTCCCATCCTGGTATAGGTTGACAGGATGCACCTGTGTGCATTTTTACTTTGTTATCTAGCTCACAGGTATGATGAATACATGAACACGAGGACGGAGGATGAAGCAGAATTTTCCGTACGCGGCAAAATTACAATCAGCGAAGTGGGTGTACATTGTACAACGTGGCCTTGTTTTCCCGCTCAAATGCCAACTGAAATGGATTGCTCAGTTTTGGTTCCACACATAAACTACACTGACTATACTGAGAACTATACTGAGTATCAGAATGGAAACCCTGTCTGTAGACAGCAGCAGAGATAAAGTCTCCATGAACACTTATCTATGGATGCAAGCATCTGCTAAATGAACGATGAATTCATTGCGTGACAAAGTAACCACGTGAGGAAAAAAATGGTTATCGTGGGGATAGCATATGTCTTTGTGTACAATTGCATTCTTTTGGGTGTACGTGTTAACATGTTGAGACCCTATTCGTCATTTAGTGGCTCCAGATCATTTCCTTTAGTTCTTCTGTGTTAATGTGTATAAAACACATTAACACAGAAGAACTAAAAGGAAATTGATCTGGAATTGGAAACCATCCACTGAGCTCTTATAACCAGGTCAGTTGCAGAACACACAGTTGATCATAAACTGAAAATAAACTATGAACACCGACCTACTATGGTGTCAGGAGGATATGTTCACACACGCACACGCACGCACACGCACACACACGCACACACATGCACACGCGCGCGCCCGTACACACACATGCGCACATGCACACACATGCACACATACACGCACGCACACACGCACACCTGCCAATCGTGACCCACATTCCGTATTGAGGCGCCGTTTCAGACCTAACACAGCAGGTGTAGCTCGTTATCATTAATTACAGCCCTATCATTGGCTTCATGTCTAGCTGTGATTACCTCACCGGGTCGGGGATGGCTGAGCACAAAACAGGACCATTTAGAAACACACCGGTGAAAATATTCTATATTCTCCTAACGTCCGATAAGGCAAGGGGGGAGCTAAACGAATGGAGAGCCTACAGACACATTCAATAGCACGGCGTAAACGGTGCAAAACATGTTTTTCTTTAAAATGTGTTTACACGTGTGTATTTATCGAACCGCAGTCTGCTAAAATATCCCCCCCCCCCCCCCCCCCCCCCAAAAAACAGACTGGACAGAATGCAGATGGAGAGTCGCGAGCAGATTGCAAGGGTTACGGTTCATCGCAATATTATTAGTGGTCGCGCTCAAATGTTACATTTGAAATACAACCTTTCTACAAAGTGCTTTCTAAACTCCACAGCAAAAGTACATCCTAGCCAAGCACGTATTCTCCCATCCCTCACCGCTCACCTTCCCAATATATATTTAGAAACTGAACTCACACGTTTGTTTAAAGACTTGAGACGTCATGGAAATAACAGCGTCAACATCCTGATCCAAGAACAACAACCGCATGAGGCAAACAAAACCCAAACTTAACGAGGTCCCTTGGTGATTCGGGTTCCGTGTCGTCACAACGGCAGGCCGGTGGTTAGTTTCACCTCAGTGTATACGGTGTTTTATCTTATTCTCCTGTTCTCTGTCAATGGTGATTAGTGAAGCGTTCATTTCCTTCCTTCCAGGTGAGCTTTCCGTCGTCGGAGTGAAAGGCAATCTCCGAGGGCCACTGCGCCAGAGACGTGCTCGACTGACATGGTTACAGAACACGTTTAACCACTTTTTCAATTTCTCTCATACGTGAACAACCGAGGGCAATCGTTACTTAGGCTTAAGCCAGTGAAGTGATGGCCTGTGAAGTGATTGATTTTAAATGAAGATGAGGTAAGTGAGTGGACCGCCGGAGTGGTCACTTACAGGTCGGCGCCTTGCCGAGTGGAGCTCTCTCTATCAGTTAAGAATCAGCTCTGACACATCTGTGAAATAATGCGGAAAAACACTTGAAAACACAGTGAAACAAGCATTTTTATATTTTGCACCTTGCTATTTAATTAATTTGATCTCCACATTCAGCTTTTCCACAAAAGTATAACAAACTAAAAATACATTTTCTAATCGTTTGGTCACGTTTGCAAAATCCAATCAAATTCTGAACGAGGAAAATCTAAATTTTCTTGCATGAACAAAGTACATTAATACAACATTAAACGTAAGGCTCTTTATGTTCATGCTATTATGCTGTATTTTTGTCCACCAACTGTAACAACCCAGCAAAGCACAACATACGAGCTAACTGTGACAATGTCGCCCCCTAGCGAAATGCTTAACTAGTTATCTGTTATAGCTAAGTGTATTAGCCCAGCTAAATGTAATAACAATGAACTGTTACCTCTGAACTCTCTCTCTCTCTCTCACACACACACACACACACACACACACACACACACACACACACACACACACACACACACACACACACACACACACACACACACACACACACACACACACACACACACACACACACACACACACACACACACACACACTTTATTTAATAAATCAATTGTTTCGACCAACCATGCATTTTTTTGTCCTAATCATAGTATGACTAACTGAAAATGTAAGGATTTCAGAATGACACTCAAGCAATTGACTTTTGAAATTGACGTGCTTGGCAGTAAAAGCTTTTCCCGTTCTGCAACCAGCCTCCCCTTGTATAAGCTGCTCTTTTTCCCCCTCTTTCTATTTCAGGACAGCTCAGTCTGTTAAGACTTTTGGCTTGGGAACCAGAAGGTCGCCGGTTCAAGTCCCCAAAATACACGGGCACTGTCAAAGTGCCCTTGAGCAAGGCACCAGACCCCTACCACTGCTCCCTGGGCGCTGTATATAAAATAGCTGCCCACTGCTCCTAATACTAGGACGGGTTAAATGCAGAGACACAAATGTCGCTGTGTGTGTACATTGTATGCGACCAATTGAGAGGATTCACTCCTCCAGATTTAAATTTAGATTTCGATTCCTGGTATGCCACATTGTTTGCGTCCGTGTGAGGGTTAATTGGATGATTGGCTGTGCGTGTGGGTGGATGGGTGTGGTTTCTGTTGATTGGTTAATAACCAAGCGGCAGCTGGAGTCGGAGTCAAGTAGGCAAGAACAGACCAGATGCCAACTCTCTCTCTCAGCCAACAAGACGTGTGTGTGTCTTTGTTTGATTTTGGGATGTTTTTGGGTCTCCTTTGTGCTCTGATTAGATGACACATGTATTACGGGCTTTTGCTTTTGGGTTACAATCCAAGTGTTGACGTAATAGTCCTTTGTGTCGGAAGTGAACACCTCATATCACGTTTGTCTGAAAGCGAGAGGTACAGTCCTCCCCTATTCTCTCTATCCTCTACCGTCCTCCAGGCTCTTCCCTCTGGGGAACGTGTGTAACTTAATGCAGGTCACCGATACACCGTGTGTGTGTGTGTGTGTGTGTGTGTGTGTATAACCGGCACCCACCCCCAACATTATTAATTGGACACTGGATAGTCCTAGCAGTGACCCTCCCCCCCCCCCCCGCCCCTCCCCTCTTCCTCTCCCTCACAAGGTCGCCATGACCTTACCAAGGTCTCTGACCTCACTGCATGTGTCCTGTAAAACTATGCTGTCAACCAGACGCCCGACCGTGGTGCAACGAGTTGGTTCGTAGAATGAATGGTTGGCCTATAGCCCACCATAAATCACAATGATAGATTTTCCCTGACTGGTTTGTGTCCGTGTGTTTTGTGTATCTATCGGGGAAACCACCGACGTTACTGGAGTAGGCTACACAATGCGATCAATCAATCAAACCATCATGAGAAGCTGATTGAGTTTTCACCAAAGATACGGTTTCACTCTATTCCACTGTGTGGGGGGGGGGGGGGGGGGGAGTGTGTCGGATGCTGCTGGACTGTTAGCTGTTAGACTGGACATTGGGGATCTGTTGTGGGTCTGAGATCGGTCCACTTTGTATTCTCTCTCTCTCTCTCCTTCGCCCACACACCTACCGCTGTTTGGCGTGTCTGGGAGGGCCCTGCTGGGTGTCAAGCATCTCTCTCTCTCACACACACACACACACACACACACACACACACACACACACACACACACACACACACACACACACACACACACACACACACACACCACACACACACACACACACACACACACACACACACACACACACACACACACACCACCCTTATATAAGTGTAGCCGCGAGAGCCCTGTTCCCAGTGAAATGTCAGGAGAAGTCATGTTAATGCTCACCATGTCAGTCTAGGCCTCGGATACAAAACATGGCAGATTGAGGGGGCGTGTGAGTCTATGTCTGGGTGTGGGAGATTTTCACAGTATGTCAGCCACACACACACACACACACACACACACACACACACACACACACACACACGACTAAAGCACTCCATGGCATTCAAACAAAAGCGCAGATTTGTTAATTTTTCATAATGTTTGCATGTGTGCAGATGAATTAATGTCATATTTTTGTGTCTAATCTGTGTGTGTGTGTGTGTGTGTGTGTGTGTGTGTGTGTGTGTGTGTGTGTGTGTGTGTGTGTGTGTGTGTGTGCGCGCGCGCGTGCGTGCGTGTGTACGTGTGTGCGTTTATGTATTATGTGCAATTTCTAGAGGCATCTTGGTTCTGGGGAACTTTTGGTGCAAAGCTCACAGAACTCAGAACTATGACCCAAGGTAAGTTTATTGTGTTGGTCTTATGTGTATATCGATGCTGAGATGACCATCAACCGGTGTTTGTCAATCAAAACGACAGCATCCTGTTGCCCAGAACTTGGACGTCCGCAGCACAAAGTGGACCACCAACCAACCAGGATGACCCCCACAAAGAGAGACACAATACACCTGAATTGCTGTCCCGGTGATGGAGCTCCACGGGGAAACCCTGTTTCCATCGGGGGACGATCAGGGGCGTTTCTAGGGACTCTGGGGGCCCTAGGCAAAATGGCCCTAATAAACAGAGTGTTTATTACAGAGCTTCAAAATGACAGTGCGGCAATCGAACATCATGAAGTCGTCACTGTGGATAAATAAAATCTGCCGTCCTCAGGGGGCCCCCCCTTTCAGCTCGGGGCCCCAGGCAATTGCCCCTGGGGACGATGATGACCAGGATCAAAGAGACCCACAGAGGGGCCCCTTCTCATCCAAGGCCCCGGGGTGTCTAGGCCATGGGCTCCAAGTGGCTGCAGAGAGGGTTCAAGGCCATCCTCTGCACGGGGAGGCAGCAG
>CM051022.1:11631627-11646627 GCA_027704905.1 Muraenolepis orangiensis | reverse complement strand
TGTGTGAAGAGGGTGTGTGAGAGAGAGAGAGAGAGGAGAGAGAGAGAGAGAGGAGAGAGAGAGAGAGAGAGAGAGAGAGAGAGAGAGAGAGAAATAACTTTAACTTTCCCGCTTCAAAGCCTCTCAACACGACTCCACCTAGCAACAGCCTGTGCTAGGCTCTCTCTCTCTCTCTCTCTCTCTCTCTCCCATCTTAATATAATACTCTATCTCTCTATCCCTCTCTCTCTCTCTCTCTCTCTTTTAAATACGCTCTCCCCTTCTCGTTTCCCCCCCTGCTGTGAGCAAAAAAAAAATGGAATATGGAAGAAAATGAATTAACATGTGCACAGATGAAGGTGCACTGGCTCTAGTGTGTGTGTGTGTAAGCCACACACACACACACACACACACACACACACACACACACACACACACACCACACACACCACACACACACACACACACACACCACACACACACACCACACACACACACACACAATAAATAATCCAAGGGCATTGAACATTGAGCTCTGTGCGGCTGCATTTCCCGAATGAGATTCAAAAAGAGAGACCTTTCGGTTACTATGGCGATGAGGGAGATAGGATGATGACGGGTCCCTCATAAATGTGGACAGATTGAGCACAGTGCCTCATAATTATAGAGAGATCATATCAAACACACCCTTAATGTCTCAATGCCCTATTATTGTACGCCTCTCTCTCTCTCTCTTTACCTCCTTCCCTCTCCCTCTGTACCTCTCTCTCTCTCTCTCTCTCTCTCTCTCTCTCTCTCTCTCTCTCTCTCTCTCTCTCTCTCTCTCTCTCTCTCTCTCTCTCTCTCTCTCTCTCTCTCTCTCTCTCTCTCTCTCTCTCTCTCTCTCTCTCTCTCTCTCTCTCTCTCTCTCTCTCTCTCTCTCTCTCTCTCTCTCTCCCGATCCGGACAAGCCCATTCCTGTCCGTGTGTTGCAGCAAGCTGGGTCCAGAAAGACGTCATGGCGACACTGCGTGCTCTCTGTTCTTGCACACCGTCCGGTGCTGCACAACGCATGTGCAGGAGCACGAGTACACACCCACCCACACACACACACACACACACCCACCCACACCTACACACCCACCCACCCACCACACACACACACACCCACCCACACCTACACACCCACCCACACACCCACACACACCACACCACACACCTACACACCCACCCCCACACACACACACCACACACAACCCACCCACACCCACACCCACACACCCACACACCACACACACACACACACACCCACCCACCCACCCCACCCACCCACCCCCACACACACACACACACACACACACACACTTGCACATTGTCACACACACACACACTCTAGGGTTTTTAAAGAAACACACAGACACACTCGCACCTAAGGCATGTACATGCGTACACCTGCACATTGTCTCACACACACACACACACACACACACACACACACACACACACACACACACACACACACACACACACACACACACACCACACACACACACACACACACACACACACACACACACACACACACACACACACACACTTTAGGGGTTTTAAAGAATAGTCATCTAATCGACTACTAAAAGCACTAGTGGACACTAGTGGTGCATCGCTGTAAACTATAACTGTTGACCTGTGGTCAGTATAAACAATTCAGTAATAAAGCAGTGGCATTTTCTAAGTTACACTGTGTTAAATGAACATCATTTAAGGTATTTAGAGATGGAAAGAGTCCAGTTATCCCTGCAAGAAAGCGGTCACTTTGTTGCTGCAGTCAAACAGTATCTCCTGCTCAGACAAGCTTGCTGGTGGTGTCGTCCAATCAGATCGAGGCTCATTTGTTAATTGCCTCTCAGAGCCAATCGAGAACCCTGTGATTTCACCTACCCTCAGGTTGGCCCCGCCTACATTACTTAACCCTTTACTGGTTGTATTTGAGACCATTTTGATGAGAATTGAGCATTGCTATTGGGTGTAGATAATATTACGTATATCCTCGCTATTATCAACTTTTTGGGAATAGTTGACGATTACTAAAATACAGCATGAGTCATGAATGCCATAACACACACACACACACACACACACACACACACACACACACACACACACACACATACCCACCCACACAAAGTGCACCTTTAGAAACCTAATAAGAAAACAACCCCTTGCATCAGCTCCCCGCAGGCAGCTAAGCATGTCCATTAGCACCGCGATGCTACGCTGGCGCTAACGAACCTGGGGAAATACAGAGCCAGGCACAGACGGCGTTCACCTTGAGACGCTGGGCTGGCTCGCCATCTGGAGCGCACCATATGTGGTCACGCCACCTCGCATCTAATGAGAGAGAGAGAGAGAGAGAGAGAGAGAGAGAGAGAGAGAGAGAGAGAGAGAGAGAGAGAGAGAGAGAGAGAGAGAGAGAGAGAGAGTCAGGTAGAGAAAGGGAGGGAGGTAGACCGACCGACAGACCGACAGACCGACAGACAGACAGACAGATAGACAGACAGACAGAGAGTCATCGAAAGAGAGGGAGAGAGAGTCAGGGAGAGAGAGGGAGGGAGGGAGGTAAAGAAAGGGAGGTAGACAGACAGACCGACAGACAGACAGACAGACAGAGAGGGAGTCTGTATGTGGCATACAGTAGATGGATGGACCAGGGGTGAGTGTGTGTGTGTGTGTGTGCGTGCTCCCTCGGTAATATTAGCAGATGTAGTTTGAAATAGGTCCTATCATTCAATATTTATGATGATTAATATTCATAGTATTAATATCATATCGTCGTTATAATCAAAAACACTGTGATAATAAGCGCTTTGGGTGTCTTGAAAAGCGCTATATAAAATGCAATGAATTATTATTATTATTATTATTGTTATAATGATGCGGACATATGGAGACAATTGAAGAGGACGTTAATTCTGTTCGATTTTTCATCCAGGAACTTCTAAAGAAATATCAAGAACAGGTGAAAATCCCAACAACAACAACAACAACAGCAGGTCTTCGGGAACAGATGATGGGAGCGTCTTTTTTCGGGATTTTTCATCGCGAGGAACGAGGTGTGCCTCGCTTGTCGGTTTGTGACCCGGTCAGAAGACGTCTGTGGATAAGTACCCCCCGGGGTTGACTGAAGACGCTCAACTCCCGTGGGGAAAACACACGGAAGGCCCCCCCTCACGCCATGTTTAACTGCACGAGCACAACGAGATATGTCTTTTTTGCCGATAATTCAACTTGAGAACACGCCGCTTCACAGCAGTTCAATTGTCGTTATGACTGACCTCAATTAGCGTGTTTGTTTGTGTGTGGAACAGCGGGGGGGGGGGGGGGGGGGGGGGGTGTGATTTCTGGCTAATTTCGAAAAAATCCAGCTTCCTGGAACAGATCCCAAATCAGCAGGGTGGCGGGTGTGATGATGTTGCCGTTTTAAAATCATACATCTGTGTTTTTTTTTTTTGGAGCTGGAAAAAACAAAGCCATGAATCAGAACCGCTCTTCTTTCACTCTCCCCCCGCTAACAGCTAACAGAATAATGGCAGGCTTTTCGCCCTGGAAATACGTTATTTACTCCGAGGTCTAGCGGGAAAATAATCTCTTTTGTGTTGGTTAAAATGTTTTCTTCTCTTTTCGTTTTTCCAAGCCGTTTACGCACCTCAAATGTTTCATACCTCTGGTTGCCGCTTTATCTTTTGTTCCGTCTGCTCTCACTTCTTTCACTGTACTGAACCACCACCGCACATATGATAACAAAACACTGACTTTGAACAGGGATAACCCAGGCGACAGAAGAAAGATAAGATAACAATAATATATATATATGTGTATATGTATATATATATATATACAAAAGCAGAGAGGAGATAACATGGCTTATATTGTGTAGGAAGGAACCACTTCCTAGCTGAGCGGTGTGCGCTCAGCTAGCAAGAGGCCTCTGCCCAGATCTCCGTCTCTCTCCGGATCTTTGATGCAAGTCCACGGAACACTGACCGAAGCCAAGGGGACGGAACGTCACTTGTGCCCGAATTCACACATTGTGGGGGATTAGATGGTAGCTGTAGAGAGAGAGAGAGAGAGAGAGAGAGAGAGAGAGAGAGAGAGAGAGAGAGAGAGAGAGAGAGAGAGAGAGAGAGAGAGAGAGAGAGAGAGAGAGCGAGAGCCAGAGAGTAAGAGAGAGAGAGAGCCAGAGAGTGAGCCAGAGAGAGGCTATTTGTGCCTGAAGAGAGTTTTTCGTAACTAAGTGACAAACAAAACAAGAGTCACTAGCCCTTCTGTGCGCCAGGCCACCATCCTGGTTGGGATTTGCCGAGAGCCGGCGGTAGTAACACTTCAGCCATGGCAGGGCCCAGTGTCTGGCACTGGCTCTGTGGCCGCCACCGTGAAAGAAAGAAAGAAAGAAAGATAAAAGAAATAAAGAAAGAATGATTGAAAGGAAGAATGAATGAAAGAAAGGAAGACAAGGAAGGCAAAGGCCACAGTCTGAGCAAAGTAAACTGGATGGAAGGGAGAAAGAAAAGGAAAATAGAGCGACATTGAATCAGAACGTTGAAACGTAGAGGGAAGTGCTGCTTTGTGACTTACTAATATGCCCTCACACACACACATGTGCACACACACACACACACACACACACACACAATGTAAGGGAAAACAGGAAGGAAGTAGAGGAGTGTGTGTGTGTGTGTGTGTGTGTGTGTGTGTGTGTGTGTGTGTGTGTGTGTGTGTGTGTGTGTGTGTGTGTGCGCGTGCGTGTGGTGGGCATGTTGGCCGTCTGTCTGTGTGACTGTCGGAACACGGGACCCACTGGTCCAAACGGACCACTCCTACACACCCTCACACAGCTGAACCAACACACACACACACACAGTCACTATTGTTCAGCCCTGCATGCGTGTGTTGACCAATGACGTCCATGGACGCCTTTGTCTCGCCACCGCGTGAGTGACAGCTATGGGAGAGAATTCTCTAGAACAACAACTGCCTTTCCCTCCGCGTGGGCCTGATCAAAGTGATGTTCAAAGTGGCCGATGAGATTCTAGAAATGATTTGTTTTTATTTTAAGATATATAATTAAGTATTATTATGCTTTTTGGGGATTATTACACTTTTCTTGCAGTACTTTGATAGATTATACAGCAAAAGCAGCAGAATTTAAAGTGGTTAAGGTCTTGTTTTGTAAAAATAAACACCTTTACGTTGAATAAAATATTGAATTTCAATGATTGAATATCTCCCTGTGCTTGTCTTCTATGATCCTGTTCTCTATGTATCATTTCAATGGGGCTAGTGTATGCTAGTGAACAACAATGTAACTGCTTTTCCCCCCCGCTTTAATAGGGGCCCTTGTGGCCGATCTACGTGGTCACGACTCTTCTCTGTCTTGTGGCCTCAAAGCGGTGGAATGAACTTCCCACGGATGTCAAGACTGCAGTCACTGCCCATCTTCCACCGCAGGCTGAAATCCCATCTCTTCAGGGAACACTACCCAGATCCTTCCTCCTAGCGCATCCTATTTTCACTATTTACTATCGTACTAGCATCTTTCTAAAGATAGATTGTTTGCGTGTTAGTTCGATATTGTTCTATTGTTTGCCAACTTATTGCTTGCCATTACTTTTACCTTATTGTAATTTTACCGGAACTTATTGTGCTTTTACCCGAGCGCCTGCTCAGTTCTTGGAGACTTGTTAGGAATTAAATGCACTTTTGCCATCTGGTGACGTCTTGTTCTCTCACCTTCCTTTGTTGAAAACACACTATTGTAAGTCTCTTTGGATGAAAGCGTCTGCTAAATGACTGTAATGTAATGTAATGTAATGTAATGTAATGACATGTAGCCTGCACTCAGATGTCCCTTTCTCTCTTTTTTTCGCCGGATGACGCAAAAAACAGCCTCATTTTATCCCAACTCCGTCAAGAGTAAAGCCTCAGTCAAACATTCAGGATTTTTACTGCCGTCCTTGATAGGACCATTCCCGATTCAAATGTGTCAAAAGTCTGATCAATATCCTGTGATTCGTGGTCGGAAAATTCACAAATTTGTAAAAACATTTATTTTCAACAATCAGATATTATTCAGGAATGGTCCCGATTCAGCCGTTTCCAAACATTTCTCCAATTCATGGCCGTTCATCACGACAGCGTCCCGATCCACAGGACACCGTCCAGACAACACAGGACATTGTTACCATTTTGATCCGATACAGAGGAATCATTCAGTTTCCCCGAATGTTATGGGACGCACTAGACTGTCGGGAGCGCTTGGCCGAAGTGCCAATCCGTGCTCTGTTACGAACGTATACGACTGCGTTCAGACAACGATAGGACATTCACGATCATTGAGCATAGTAATCCGAATTTTTCACTTTCCGTGTCGTAGCACTGTCTGATCCCGAACGGGAGCCATATAATCGGTCAATGTGTGACTGAGGATTTAGAGGCGAAAGATTTTGCATTCCTGCTGAGCTGCGCCCCAGAGACAGTCACACAGCATCGGCAACCACTGCAGGCGTTCTTCACAATATCTCCCCCGATGCGGATAGACGGAGATAAGGTTGAAAAGTGGCAAAGTTATCCTCTAAATAGCAGAGCTTGTGAAAATCGCATCATGTTCAAAATCTCATAAGCAATTTACAGTCCGCCTGCAGGATAGTTACATTTCGAAACCGGGGGGATAATTGCCAAGCTTTTTTTTTTTTCGTTTTTGACAGTTAATCTCAGTTTATTGCTTATTTCGCCAAAATGGTGCCCTGTGCAGACAACAACAACAACAATGTATTCCTCACTTTCAAATTACGATTCCAACCAGTTCCACCTATTATATATATATATGTGTGTGTGCGTGTGCGTGTATATCACTCACTCTCTCTCTCTCTCTCTCTCTCTCTCTCTCTCTCTCCTCCCTCTCTCTCTCTCTCTCTGTCTCTCTCTCTCTCTCTCTCCTCTCCCCAGTGTGTCCTTAAGTTGCATCCTCAGTTCAAGCACTAACTTCTCTCCATCTACTTCTAGCCATTACAATCTCTCTGCTCTCTCTATTCAGGTCGGAAGGTCTGCATCTGCATTGTACCACAGCTCTCGCTCTCGCTCTCTCTCTCTCTCTCTCTCTCTCTCTCTCTCTCTCTCTCTCTCTCACCTGGCACTATGCCACCCCACCATCCCTCAAAAAACACCACCACCACCACCACCTTCTCCAGCGCCACAAAAAAAACGATTTTCCTCCCAAGCTCCCATCAACAACACCATGATCTACATTATGTGCATATGTTCTCCGCAATGGCTGAAAGTCCTAAATGTCCGAGGAGAATATGGGTCCTATGGGAAATAAGATACAAGACACATTGAGATATAGGAATATAAGAATATATGGCACGGCGCAAGCTTAGGGGGAGAAAAAGGCAGGTGCACCGCATTAAGGGTCATGAAGGGTCGTTTGCATGATGAGGTACACCCTGTGTCAGCCCTTAACTACTCTCACACCTCGGTGATAAAGGCCTGGGCTTCAGCCCAGCTAGGTGACGAGGGGCAAAGGTCAAACATCTAAACACTGTCACCTTTTTTTAATTGGCGATCGCCGTCGAAACTGGTTCACCTCTGGCTCCGCTTTCTTCCCTCTTCCTCCTACACCCAAATACTACTGACTGCGGTCGTTGTTTACTCTCTCCCTCTTGTATTTTGTATGTATTTATTGTCCTCTCTCTCTCTCTTTCATATATCGGTGATTACATTAATTCATTCATACATTGAGCTCAGCCACTCATTGGTTACTGTGTCAATGTAACCCGACTGTTGCTTGCAGACAAACTGTTTTGACATCCAATAAGTGCTTAATATAGTGGCGTCTATCAGAGAGAGAGAGAGAGAGAGAGAGAGAGAGAGAGAGAGGAGGGGGCGTGGCTCTTGGCACGTGACTAGAAGGTGGGTGAGTTAACGGCAGGTGTTGTTAATAACTAATCAGTAATCAGTAATCATTAATGAAATGATTTCTTACGAATCCCTCGTAGTAAAACAAAAACGCGTTTTGGTCGGGAGCAGAGGTGGATAACGGTTGCACCTTAAGACGGGTTTTTTGTGCAGTGGATGATTGCGTATTGTCGTACTGTGCAAAGCCAAAAGTTTGTTCAATTCATTCATGGCTCACTTCTCTCGCTCATCACTCTCTTCTCCTCCTCTCTCCTCTCTCTCTCTCTCTCTCTCTCTCTCTCTCTCTCTCTCTCACTCTCTCACTCTCACTCTCACTCTCTCTCTCCCAGAGAACAAGGGAGAGGGAGAGGGAGAGGGGGGGGGGAATAATTGTAGTGTCTGCACTACATGTAAATTATGTAAATGTAACTACTCACTATTCTTCCAAGTTGTTGTATCAGCATTCAGCTGCACCCTTTTGCAATTCATTATGAATGTGTGTGCACCAGAAAGCGTGTGTGTGTGTTCGTGTTTGTGTGCGTGAGTGTGTGTAACTTTATGGTTCAATGTCTCTACTTATTTCCCTTTCCCTGACAATACTGACTCCCATTTTTTCTTGGGCAAGGCCTATAGCTCTCTCTACTCCTCTCTCACTCACACACACACACACACACACACACACACACACACACACACACACACACACACACACACACACACACACACACACACACACACACACACACACACACACACACACACACACACACACACACACACACACACCAGTGTCCTTGTGGAAGGTCTAGCCTAAATGCACACTGTATGAGAGCTACCGTGTTCCCTGGCACTCAGACGGTGTGTTTCAAAGCAACCGATTTCCTTTCATGCAACTGAATGAGAGATTGGAGATTGCAGCCATTTTCTGTGTGGATCCGTGACGACGTGAAGATCTTCCCCCGCCATTCTAAATGGGTAACAACATTCGAAGCATGATATTTGCCAACTTATTTGCATGCATACGTTGTTGTGTTTTTAGGGATAACTCTTATCCACAAGCAGTGAGCCTGTGTTCATGATGCTGCTGCCCTTCCGGCACTTTAAAATGCAAATATATAATATGCTTTATGCGCAATTTAACGCATGTACATATCATCCATCAGTCACTTTATTGTCCTTTTTATTGTCATTTTAATGGTGTATACTGCGGGAGGGAATGGGGAGTAAGCATTCCATTGTTGCAAATGGCAAATAAACATCTTGAATCTGGAATGTGTACAAACCAGGAATACATGCATTTCCTGACGTGCACCAATGAAGTCCCCTGCTGCTCTCGTCGCTGTTGCTGTTGTTGTTGTTGTTGTTGTGCGTATGACTAATAAAGTTGAAACAAACTAAAATAAAGCGAGTGGTGGCTGGTGGCGTCTTATCGCCCCCATTGATACTTCACGGCTCCCCCCCCCCTCTCAATGAAAGGCATTAGCGTCCATACGATCGCTCCCCGGGTCGTTAATCCAATTACGTGCCCGCTGTTGGGAAGCTGAGTTGGTTCGATCCATAGCGGGGGGGGGGGGGGTGGGGGGGGTCAGCCCACAGCCCACAGCCCCCTAATGTAATACATATAACCGGCCATTAATTCATCCAGTCCATCTATTTCATACTCATACGCAAGGCAAAGGGCCAGAGGGAGGGGGGGACGGAAGGGAGGGGGGGGGGACGGACAAATGACTCTATTATGGTGATAGTAACATGAGTGATTATGAATGATATGCTGTGAGGTGAAGGAGGGGGGATGGATGGTGGTGGTCATCTTATTCATGAGAGGCAACCTCCATGGGTGGAGAAGGAAGACAAGGGGCAGGGGTGGAGGAGAGAGAGAGAGAGCGAGCGAGAGCGAGATGGCCAGGGGTGGAGGAGAGAGAGAGAGAGAGCGAGAGCGAGATGGCCAGGGGTGGAGGAGAGAGAGAGAGCGAGAGCGAGATGGGCAGGGGTGGAGGAGAGAGAGAGAGAGAGAGAGAGAGAGAGAGAGAGAGAGAGAGAGAGAGAGAGAGAGAGAGAGAGAGAGAGAGATAGGCAGGGGTAGAGGAGAGAGAGAGAGGGGCAAGGGTGGAGGAGAGCGAGCGAGCGAGAGCGAGAGAGAGAGGGAGAGAGGGCAGGAGGGTCATACAGGGCAGAAATATGGATGAGTGGAGACAGACATATAGACACAGTATCATCAATATATATATATATATATATATATATATATATATATATATATATATATATTATATTTATAGATACTGGCTCTGGCACACTGGGGCCAATATTGCAAGCCGCAATACATGCCGAAATATATATAATTTGCCTTTATATATATCTATATATATAGATATATATAAATAACTGCATTTCCATAAGAGCAGAACCAGTGCTCAGGTAAAAGTGAAATAAGTTTGCTTCCTAGAGTTTACACAATAAGTTAATCAGACATGGCTTAACGACAAATAGTGAAGCCAACAGACACCAGCAAATAAGCAAAAGCTAATAAACAAGCGTCGGTAAACAAGAAATAGTGCTAACAAGACAAGTGCAAAAGGGAGGGTCGGGTTAGTGGTAGGTAGGTGGTTTTGTTTTTAGCCTGTGGTGGGAGATGGGCAGCGACTTTGCTGTCCTGACATCAGCGGGGAGTTCATTCCACCGGCGTGGGGCCACAGGACAGAGAAGAGCCCTGACCGTGTAGTGTGGATCGGCCGCAGGGGCAAGCAGGCGCCCCCGAGACAGCAGAGCAAAGTGGACGGCCAGGGGTGTGATGTTTGACCATAGCCTGGAGGTAGGAACTGAAGGAGCTGTCCCTTTCTCTGCCCTGTCTGCTAGCTACCACGGTCTTGAACTGGATGCCAGCAGCTACAGGGAGTGCCGTGAGCTGCAGCTTTCTGAACAAGCTCCAGATATGTGTGTGTGTGTGTGGAGATGAGAGAAAGTTTATGGAAGATTTGTGAAAAATTGCAATTTCAGTGTTAGAGTGTGTGTGTGTGTGTGTGTGTATGTATGTGTATGTGTGTGTGTGTGTGTGTGTGTGTGTATGCATGTGAGTGTGTGTGTGAAATCCATTCAAAGGGCCAAGGGAAACGCCAGGAGGTGTAAGCAGAACCTGGAACTGCTAAGATAAATCAAATCTATAGGAAGGAAAGAAACAAATGCTGGTCGCTGACAGTCGAAAACTATCTAAATTCACAGGCACATGTGTGATGCCCCTCCCCCCCCCCCCCCCCCCCCCCCCTGTATGACCTCATTTTTGCTCACGCCCACCCCGAACCCGCGTATGGGCTGGGAAATGGGCACTTTAAAAGGTGACGTGTCCCACAGACGTACCCTGGGTCGTCTAGCAAGGTGGGTAGGACACCAGCCAGACGGGTGTGGCTCGGCTAGGTGCAGCGGGGTTGCTGGTTCCATCCCCGGCGTCCCCCTCGTAGCCAAGTGTCCAGCGGGTGCCCCTATGCTCAGACGCCTAACCTTTACTGCTTCTGACAAGCTGGCTGTCGCCTTGCCTGGTTGACACCGCCATCGGGGTATGAATGTGTGTATGAATGTGTGTTAAAGTATGAATGTGTGTATGAATGTGGGGTAAAGTATGAATGTGTGTATGAATGTGTGTTAAAGTATGAATGTGTGTATGAATGTGTGTTAATGTATGAATGTGTGTATATGAATGCGGTTTACTCATTGTAAGGCACTGTGAGCAGCCACAGATCAAAGAGGCACGAGAGAGAGAGAGAGAGAGAGAGAGAGAGAGAGAGAGAGAGAGAGAGAGAGAGAGAGAGAGAGAGAGAGAGAGAGAGAGAGAGAGAGAGAGAGAGAGAGCGATGTGAGCGATCAACCCGGGAACCAATATGAAAGATCAGAGAGGAGAAGTGATCCTGTTCCATCACAACGTAGTTTCAATCAACCGGACCTACGGATTGAGCCCACCGCTCAGAGTAAAAATAGCCATTTGGTCAGAGTAACCGTGGAAACAATCCATCACAGAACATCACACTGAGAGAGCCAGAGAGCGCCAGAGAGAGAGCGAGAGAAAACAACACGTTTCAGTTGTGACCGTCGAGGACAATGGAGATTTAGGTTTTTCGTTGGGACCTCTCATTAAAACGGAAAGGTTGAATGGAAGTGGATGTCTTCAATACACGATTACATACATTTATATTGTACCAAATACCAGAAGTCTCCCCACAGTTTCCAGTATCCTTTAAGTCATTTAGAAGATGACTGTCAATCCACAGAGACTTACAGAGAGACAGCTCATTCAGAAGCAGGTAGCGTTAAGGTTAGGGGGTCATCTTGCTCCAAGGACATTGGGCTTCGAAACTTGGAACCTTTTCGTCTAAACTACAAAGTTAACCGTAAAGTATTGCCGGTAGATAAGCGGGATTTCCTCATCGGTCTACCGAGCAAGCTAGCATACTTGTTACATATTTAACCTAACAAATCTCTTTTCATACATCTTTATAATAGATCAATCTATCAATCTCTAAGTTTGATGTGAAAATGCTCCCCAAACAGCATGTTTATGTGTGACTGACACACACACGCACACACACACACACACACACACACACACACACACACACACACACACACACACAACGCACACACACACACACACACACACACACACACACACACACACACACACACACAACACACACACACACACACACACACACACACACACACACACACACACACACACACACACACACACACCATGGTTGCTGCCTTTGTTCAAGTCACTGACATTTCGGGATGAGAGAATGCAAAAACCCGCTGACATTTGGGCCATGGGCCGTGTGTGTGTGTGTGGGTGTGTGTGTTGTTTTAGCTTTTAGACTGTGTATGCGTGTGTGTTTCTGGTTCAGTGTGTGTGTGTTTCTGGTTCAGTTTGTGTGTGTGTGTGTGTGTGTGTGTGTGTGTGTGTGTGTGTGTGTGTGTGTGTGTGTGTGTGTGGTGTGGTGGCGGGGCAGTGGGGGGGGGGGGGGGGGGGAGTCTGTGTCTGCATGTGTGTCATTGGATTGGTGCGTTGTATGGAGATGGATGGAGGATAGGCAGGAGAGAGGGAGGTGATTACTGTACCTCCTCCAGGAAGAGACCCATTGTCACTCCTACAAAACTCTCCTTAACGTCCCTCGCTTAACGTCACGTCTTAACTGCCAGCTACATTTTAAGTGGAGCCCATTCAAGCAACACAACATGCGTGTGCGTTTCTGGTTAAGTGTGTGTGTGTGTGTGTTTCTGGTTTTGCGTGCGTGCGTGCGTTGCGTGCGTTGCTCGCCTGCAAATGACCACTGTTTAAATTGCTTCGGCAATTTCAATGTTTGTTGGTTTGTTAAATCAATTACGTTGAAATCAGATATCGGGACGCGACGTAAATAAGCTCCCAAGAAAAGATCCAAAATGAATCACAGCGGCGGAGATTTATGCGTCCGATTCAAATATTAAAGTGCAAATGATTTCGCTAACCGTGTACTAAAACCGAGCAGGAAGATGAATGTGCTAGGCCAGCGCTAGCCTAGAATATGCAAACGAAAACGATATTAAAAAGAGACTTCCCTCTATGTGGGGGTACTAGAACCTTCCAATAGGTATGAGGCTGTGTCAGTACAGCATGTTACTTGCAGTGCAAATGTCTCCTATTATTTTCCCCATTGATTCTAATGGACTTATGTTTTTTTTTGCACAGAATATTTTAGAATTTAGAATAGAAGAAGAAGAAAAACTAAATTGTGTAGCAAGCCTCACGGTTACTCTTTACACGCATACATCACTTACACACTACCAACAACTAAATTCAACTGTTGTGGTGGAAAGGGGCGTGGCTTAGCGGATAACGGGGAAGCGGGAGCGGCGAACTCACAGGGGGCTGACGCACCTGTTTGTAACGTAGCAGACGACGCTGCCACCAGCCATCACCATGGCTACTCGAGGGGCTCCTCACCAAGACAAGGACGCAGGGTGATGAGGAATCTGGTTTATTGTAAGAGTTTGAATCATGGTGAACAGAGCAGATGGAACATGCTCTCTAGAGTGTGTGTGGTGGAGGCTGCTGTAACCTGTGGGCCTTGATTAACAAGGACCCACAGGTGTGCAGCCTCACCAGCCAATCAGTCCAACTCAGGCTGGATGAGGCTGCTTAAAACCAGCCACCAACCACACACACACTCCACAACTAAATAAACAGATTTAAAATTGCCAAATCGATTTTTTTAATACATATTGCAGTGGCCCTATTTACAGTATTTAAATAAACAACAATTTAAATAACATGTGTAACAATGTGTATTATATAAAACATTGTAATACATGTATATGCATTTATGCATGATGTATATTACCTTCATTCTACAATATACTGTATATTAACATATATACATATATACAAATATATATATACACATATACACATATATACACATATATATATATATTTATATATATATATATTATATATATATATACAATATATATTATTATATATATATATAATATATATATATACACAATTGGATCATCTAAGACACATTTAGAAAACATCAAAAAGGTGATTTTGTCGGCTAAATGAGATCCATTCACTTGGATGAGAGGCAATCCCGTGCATCCCATCTTTGATTAGATATAATTTATAAATCTATATATATCAAATCATTTCTCCGGGGGGGGGGGGGGCAAGTGTCTCAGCTCTTTTTCAGATGCAGTCGATCGTTAACACAATGGACCAGAAAGGAGAGCATCCCAGAATACTGAGATCAAAACTAAAGCTAACCATCCACTCCACCACGGGATACAGGGGGAGGACGACTGGGTCTCAGTCACCCTCTTTAATAGAGATTTCTTGTGCATGAGGGAAAACGGAAAGAAAAACAGCTCGGCCCAAGAGCCGAGCTGGAAGTCGCTCAGTCGTGGTTTTATGACGCATCCCCGTGACGTTTCTTTTATAAAGTGGATTAAGAAGCACTTTCCCAAATTGAATCGAAGGCCTCCGGTGGCGATACGTGTTGCGCAGTGTATCGCCGAAACACGTTAAACCCCGCCTACAGCACAGCGCAGCACGGCAAG
>CM051022.1:11606627-11624127 GCA_027704905.1 Muraenolepis orangiensis | reverse complement strand
GGGTGTGCACTTCCATGCGTTGAGGAGATCTTTAGGACCAGATGTCCGAAGAAGGCCATCTCCGTCACAAAGGGGACCGCAACCACCCTGGGCACCATCTCTTCTCCCCCCCCGTATACCGTCCGGTCGTCGGTTACGCAGCATCAGCACAAGGACTACCAGGTTCAAGGATAGTTTTTATCCACAGGCAGTGGGCCTACTGAACTGCTAGGAGTGCTGCCACTATCATGAAATTGTCATCCATACTTCATTATACTACTATCGATTACTTCTTACTGCACTGTATTGATGATGCTGCTGCACTACAAAATGCTTTTATATGCTTTGAGCTTGTTTTAAAAATTCACACACACACACACACACACACACACACACACCACACACACACACCACACACACACACACACACACACACACACACACACACACACACACACACACACACACACACACACACACACAACGCACCACACTTGTTCTTCACTCATACTGTATACTGTTGTAGTGTTAACAGTATACAAGATATACACACCATCACTCACCCAGACATTTTCTAGAAGTCACCCCGGAAGGCATTGTGGTCCAGGTCATGTGACACCAGGAGGCCATTCGACATGCATCCAGAGACGACATGTTGGTGAGGACATGTTGGTGAGGTCATCTTATAGGTCAAAGGCTGGCCCTCATTCACCGTCCACCTGACTAAACCAGGATCATCTGTGGGAGAATCAGAAATGTTCAGATCCTACCATCGTCATGGGCAAGTTGGCAAAGAAAATGTTACATAATAAATCAATTGTCTAGTTGGATGAATTGGATGAAATTCATACTGGGGGGGAATGGGGAGTAAGCATTCCATTGTACTTACTGAGTCTTGGATTGAGCATGAAAGTAAAACTACTCTTAATTAGAAATGTGGATGGGTTTGCATTAGCAAATTAAATGGTAAATCATAACCTATGTGTGGCAGAATTATCCTTATAAATGTTTTAGTCATGTGATTCATGTTTGGAATTTGGATTCTTTGTAACTTACTCCCTACCAGGGTCAATTAGCTTACTAAATACTAAAGGAAGAAGTGTATATGTATTTAAAGGCAAAATTAAACAAAATGACTCTCTATGGCTGTATAAACACAACATATTCAGTTTATTAAAAAGTAATAGTTACTTATTTGGCAGGGACTTAATAATTCATTGTAGTGTACCTTGCTCAAGGTCACCTACAGGTCAAGTCAAACACCCTCTCACCATTGACTCATGCCTCGTTTCCACTTGTGCCTAATCTCGAACCAGTTCTTTGCGTTTTCCACCGCGAAGGAGCCACTTTCTGGCCCGGTTAACTGGTTCCTGAGCGGCTCCACTTAGAAGCTGGGCTAGCCAGCAGGCTCCACTACGTCAGGTGCTGGGGGCGGGGCTTATCGGACAAACTCAAACAAACTCAACGTTTTTGACCGCCGTATCCAGACGTTGACAGTGACGTCATGACGTGGCTCTCTCGGCGAAAAGGTTGGTGGAAACGCAAACCGGTTCTTTGACGGCTCGCCAGTTGAACCAACTGCGAACCGGCTCTAGCGCCATCCGAGAGCTAGAACTAGGCTTGCGTTGGTGGAAACGAGGCATAAGACGACTACACAGCCTGCAGTGTGTGTGTGTGTGTGTGTGCTCAGAGCCCAACCAAGCCAACTAGTCTACTATATGATCACTTCTGGTAATCACACTCATCGCTCACAGCTGTGTCTCTTCCAACGAGCCACACCTGGCTCCTCCCCCTACAGCCCCAAGCTGCAGGCCACGCCCCCTTCCCATTTCACACTATAACAGTTCTGTATTACTTCCACCAACCACCGGCGTAAACTCAATGGAAATTAGTATATTTGGCTGTGTGTGTGTGTGTGTGTGTGTGTGTGTGTGTGTGTGTGTGTGTGTGTGTGTGTGTGTGTGAGTGTGTGTGTGTGTGTGTGTTGCCTCATCACGAACGCACGCATGCACACAGACAGAAGAGAGGCTCTCCAGTGGGGCAGACAGACACGACGTGTCTTGAGGCTCAGCCAAGCGTCCTCCCTCCCGCCTCCACGGTGACCTAGACATGAATGACAGCACAGACAAAAAAGCTGGAGAAATAAATCAGAAAACCATCCCTCCTTTCTATCCTCAGCACCACATCTCAGCCCCCCCCCCCCCCCGCCCTCCTCTCTTCGCGTACCAAGGCTCAAGATGCTGCGTTCAGTACAGACAACACATTACAGAATGCATAACGTCGTCCGCCCGACACAAACAGGAAAAAACGTTTTCACGGGTTTCTTTAGACCCCCTGCCTCGAAATAGGCGGCAGAAAGAAAGAAAACGTGTTGTGGGACCCCGTGCAAAACACATCGTCGACTCATTTTAGCGGTAAACACGCTTCTCCTTGCTTGATTTCAACGTGCTTCAACGTCTCGTCGGTATTTAACTGCATTACAGTTGTGTGAAGGGTGTACACCTACGCCATTACACCATGTGGGAAGATAGAGGCCTCCCAAGATGAGGTAGCAAACTCTGATTCAACACACAATGCAGCCCAAATGTGTATTTAAATATCAAATAACAGAGCATCGATGTTTATGCAAGTGTATTTTACGGTTCAGTGTGTGTGTGTGTGTGTGTGTGTGTGTGTGTGTGTGTGTGTGTGTGTGTGTGTGTGTGTGTGTGTGTGTGTGTGTGTGTGTGTGTGTGTGTGTGTGTGATTCATAAAACGGAATGTCATTTGACAGTAAAACGAAAAAAAGGGGATAGACCGCGATTGGCCGAGCCATATAGGAGAGACAAGCCCATGGATTGGATGAGCAGGGTGATGAGGGGCCGTCGACCTTACTCTCACCCGTGTTAAAGCGCCAGAGGATGGTGAATAGACATGGGGTTGCCGTTCTTTGACCCAAAGTGCTGCATTTTGACAGGCGCCATGTTATACATAAACATTAGCCAGTGATGCGGCGTGGATTTTGATGGATACTGCCATGTGTGTGTGTGTGTGTGTGTGTGTGTGTGTGTGTGTGTGTGTGTGTGTGTGTGCGTATCTGTGTCAGTGTCTGTGTCTGCTTTTTTCTGAGTGAGTGTGCGTGTGTGTGTGTGTGTCTGTGTCTGTGTCTGTGTCTGTGTCTGTGTGTGAAAGAGAGGGATTTTTGTGTCTTTCTAAGAATCAGAATCTGTTGGAGGGCGAGGAGATGAATACAAAACATGTTGGAACAGAAGTGAGAAGCTTGACAAAATGAACATTTCTTTCAAGGTCAAACGAACGGTGTCTTCGAAAAAATGTACGTACATTGTTGTTTCACGGCACAGATGTGAAACAAACATAATACTGTAATAATAATAATAATAATAATAATAATAATAATAATACATTGTATTTTAGGCGCCTTTCATGACACCCAAGGACACTTTGTGTCCTTGTGTCCTTAAGTACAATTTATAAAATAAACACAATGATAAAAACACAAACAGGAAGTCATGCGGGGACATTTAGGTGGGGAGCACTACAGTGAGTAGGCTAATTTGAACTGTACTAGCTGTAGTTATGCCAAATAAAAACCAAAATATAACATAAAGTACAAGTATCTCATCAGTGCTATTTCCGCAATGTCCAAATATCATTGACTGCTTTAAAATAGTTTTGCGCAAGGAACAGGATTCACATTCAAAAGGGAAGGGATTTCGGTGACAATTTCAAGGAGTATAAATCAACTCCATCGATGGAGACGCTGATACTTCAATTCCTCTCTCCCAGAATACTGAATACTCTTGTCTTTTCTATACAGTTCCTCCCAATGGCAGTTAGTTGACTTACCATGCAACCTGGTGTCTAAATTATGCATTTATGCCGACCGCGCGCGACCGGACACGTTTGAATGTTTCAAACGCCGGCCATTAAAATGTATGAGCGCACCGCAGGGAGAGGAGAGGGAGGGAGGAGGGAGGAGGGAGGGAGGGAGGGAGGGAGGGAGAGAGAGAGAGAGAGAGAGAGAGAGAGAGAGAGAGAGAGAGAGAGAGGAGAGAGAGAGAGAGAGAGAGAGAGAGTTAGGGATGGAGGGAGGGATGGATATATAGATAGAAAGATATATACAGTATATATATAGATAGGGAAGAAGATAGAGAGAGAGAGAGAGAGAGAGAGAGAGAGAGAGAGAGAGAGCGAGAGAGAGAGAGAGAGAGAGAGAGAGAGAGAGAGAGAGAGATAATAATAAAACTGTGCAGTGAGCAATCGAGACGGAAGTTAAGAGTGTGATAAGGGCATGATGCCCTAACAGCTAAATATTGCCTGGTTTTCTGTGGAGAAGATCTACAATCACTCAGTAAAACATTGTGTTTGTGTGTAGGTGTGTCACATTTGTTAGTCAATGTGTGTGTGTGTGTGGTGTGGTGTGGTGTGTGTGTGTGTGTGTGTGTGTGTGTGTGCAAGACATGACACATTTGATACGCTCCAATTCGTATATATAATATGGAGCCAGGAAGAAAGCTCTCGGATCAAGTTTCAAACAACATCCCAAAATAAACGTTTGTTTGTGGGTATAACGTTCACCGAAACGATTCATCCCATGACAGTCAATAGCAGAAGTATAACAAAAACCCTCGCCTGACTGTAATCTACTCAGTCTTCTGTATTTTGTATTTTTTTTGTTGTACAACCACCGTTAACCTTGCTAGTAATAGACTCAAAGAGTCCAGCTAAAAATAAAGTCTTTGATACTCACATAGCAAAGCAGTCATTTTGAGTATCCTGAAAAAAAAAATTGGCTTTCAGTTTCTCTAAGCTCTTCTTCACGTCGATATAAAAGGCCGCAGACTCCAACCAACAAAGTAACAAAAAGAGAGCATCGGATCCCTTGTGAGGATGGAACAGGGTTTGCTCGGTGTTTAAACGAAACTGAGAGAACATTAGATTGACTTTTCAAGTCATCGTTGGTCAAAAGCCGAAAAGCTCAGCTCCGATAAATATTATAGAGAGAAATAATAACACACAGTGTGCAAATAAGTGTGTCCGGGAAAGCTGGACAAAGATTTATTATCGTGCTTTGGACACAACACACATACGCACACACACGCACATGCCTTACACACGCACACACACATGCACACACACACACATCCACACACACATGCACACACATCTACACGCACATCCACACACAGACAAGCATGCGCCTGCACACGTCTACATACACTGAAGAACAAAGGTTCACACAGACACATAGGTACACACTCACAACACACACACACACACACACACACACACACACCACACACACAGTCTGCAGCCACATTAACAAGTGTATTTGAGGCAGATGGAAGATGATTGAGTACTGGCAGGGGTTGATTTTGGAGAAGTGCTTTTGGAGGAATCACTGAGATGAGTGACACATCTCCTGTCAACTAGTCTTGGATGTGACACACACACACACACACACCACACACACACACCACACACACACACACACACTGATTGATCCACAAACACACACACACACCAAGGCTCCAAACCACATACACAACCACACACACACACACACACACAACACATTGATTTATACACACACACACACACACACACACACACACACACACACACACACACACACACACACACACACACACACACACACACACACACACACACACACACACACACACACACACACACACACACACACACACACACACACAGCCACGCCCTCTATTCAATCAGTCGGGAGACAGCAGACACACAGAGGATCAAAGTCGAGGAACAATCCTCTGTCTCTTTTGTCATCACTGCCGTCTTGTTCATTATTGGACTCCACGCTCCTCACTCATTTGTCTGCTATCTGCGAGACGAGGAAGATGATAGCGTACCATAGAAGGCAACAGAGCTCCTCCAGGTCTGAGATAACGTCTGTCTCATGTCTCCTTTACACATCCCCTCCTCCAGGCCATTTCTTTGTCACGCTGACGTTGGATTTTGCAGTGATCCGAGTAAAAGCGAGTACGAGCCACCCGTGTGAGCTGTCACGTCGGGAATAATGCTCTGGTCTTGTGCTTGATCGCCACGGCAACCGGAGGCTGCGCAAGAAAAGATCGAGAGTGACACGCTCTCCTATCTATATAGGCGACCGCCGCCAAAGTTATTGTGCTCCTGCCTCGTCGACTCTCCGCCAGACATTAATAGACGAGAGGAGATGCTCCACACAAATCCTCTTCGCCGTGTCTTCTTCTCACTGCCCACACACCACCACACTCCTCTCTCACTCTCCCTGGAGACACAACACGGGGAGATAAAGACAGACAGACAGACAGATAGATAGATAGATAGACAGACAGATCAAATAAGTACAGACAGACATACAGACAAACAGACAGACAGACAGACATACAGCTATAGAAAGACAGGCCCACAGACGGACATACAGACGAACAAAGAAGAAAGCTTAAGCCAGAAGGGACCTGGCACCACTTTAATTGATCACCGAAAGAACCTTCTATAGGCCCCCATCCGACACTGGGAAAGCTCTATCTGCAAAACAAAAACAAGAGCTGCTAAGTAACAGCCTCCCAGCGTAAGTAACAGTCTCCCAGGGAGGGAGGCCATAAGACGTTCCAGAGAACACACACACACGCTGGGAGACCCCCACGTGCACGCCCCTATAGAGTGCACGGGCCACGTGCACTCTATAATGACTTGGAAGGGAGTCTGGGTTCTCACAGCTGTTGTTGGATCGGGGCGTGATCACGCGTTCACAGCAAGGCACTGGGTGGGTTGGTGAAAAATAAACGTGTTTTCCTCGCATGGCTGATGCTGCCACCAGTGTATGAATGTGTGTGTGTGTGTGTGTGTGTGTGAATGGGTGAATGTGAGATGGTCACAGGTTCGAGCAAAGCGCTATAATAGTTTCCTCCATGGTAAAATCCTTGGTCCATAATTGACCAGTGCACAGGGAAAGGGTGACAGGGTTTTAAGAAAGAAACCCAGCTGAGGGGCGACTGGGTTCGATACCCAGTGTCGATGGCTTACCAGTGGGTCACTAACCCCGACCTAAATATCATTCAGTATTCATCCATCGTCTACCGTTTATCCAGGTCGGGTCGCGGAGGTAGCAGCTTCAGCAGGGGACTTCAAACTCCCCTCTCCCTGGCAACATGGACCAGCTCTGACTGGGGGATCCCGAGGCGTTCCCAGGCCAGCTGTGGAGATGTAATCACCCCACCTGTACCTCGGTCTGCCCCGTGGTCTCCTCCTCCCAGCTGGATGTGCCTGGAAAACCTCCCTCGGGAGGCGACCAGGAAGCATCCTTATGATGCCCGAACCACCTCAACTGGCTCCTTTCTACGGGCGAAAGAGCAGCGGCTCTACTCCGAGTCTCTCACGAGGAACCAATCCGAAGTTTCATTAACATTTGCCCAAATCAAGTAACGTGTTCTCTTTGTAGGTCTGTAGTAACATGTTCTCTTTGTAGGTCTGTAGTAACATGTTCTCTTTGTAGGTCTGTAGTAACATGTTCTCTTTGTAGGTCTGTAGTAACATGTTCTCTTTGTAGGTCTGTGGTAACATGTTCTCTTTGTAGGTCTGTAGTAACATGTTCTCTTTGTAGGTCTGTAGTAACATGTTCTCTTTGTAGGTCTGTGGTAACATGTTCTCTTTGTAGGTCTGTAGTAACATGTTCTCTTTGTAGGTCTGTGGTAACATGTTCTCTTTGTAGGTCCGTAGTAACATGTTCTCTTTGTAGGTCTGTAGTAACATGTTCTCTTTGTAGGTCTGTAGTAACATGTTCTCTTTGTAGGTCTGTGGTAACATGTTCTCTTTGTAGGTCTGTGGTAACATGTTCTCTTTGTAGGTCTGTAGTAACATGTTCTCTTTGTAGGTCTGTGGTAACATGTTCTCTTTGTAGGTCTGTGGTAACATGTTCTCTTTGTCGGTCTGTGGTAACATGTTCTCTTTGTCGGTCTGTAGTAACATGTTCTCTTTGTAGGTCTGTGGTAACATGTTCTCTTTGTAGGTCTGTAGTAACATGTTCTCTTTGTAGGTCTGTGGTAACATGTTCTCTTTGTAGGTCTGTGGTAACATGTTCTCTTTGTAGGTCTGTCGGTAACATGTTCTCTTTGTAGGTCTGTGGTAACATGTTCTCTTTGTAGGTCTGTGGTAACATGTTCTCTTTGTAGGTCTGTGGTAACATGTTCTCTTTGTAGGTCTGTAGTAACATGTTCTCTTTGTAGGTCTGTAGTAACATGTTCTCTTTGTAGGTCTGTAGTAACATGTTCTCTTTGTAGGTCTGTGGTAACATGTTCTCTTTGTAGGTCTGTAGTAACATGTTCTCTTTGTAGGTCTGTGGTAACATGTTCTCTTTGTAGGTCTGTGGTAACATGTTCTCTTTGTAGGTCTGTAGTAACATGTTCTCTTTGTAGGTCTGTGGTAACATGTTCTCTTTGTAGGTCTGTGGTAACATGTTCTCTTTGTAGGTCTGTGGTAACATGTTCTCTTTGTAGGTCTGTAGTAACATGTTCTCTTTGTAGGTCTGTAGTAACATGTTCTCTTTGTAGGTCTGTGCTACGTTGACATAGTTCATTCAAATGCCTGCCTGGATAGGAAGCGCCACAGCCAACAATTGTCTGTTTTTAACTGTTTTAACATGAATTGAGTTTAGCTGAGCCGTGTGGCTTTACGCCTTAAACGGTGACTGAATGAACAACGGCGTCGTTAGTAACAATGTAGGCTACTCAGAATCGGTGTGATTTGCGCAATTTAGCATAAGGTGTTTAGAGCGTACTTGTGACAGAACCGGTGTCCATGGCAACAGCCACTTCATGTCCATTATCAACAACGTCGTGGGTGTGAAAAGAACAACAAAATGAGGAGCGAGAGAGAGAGAGAGAGAGAAAATGTACATTTAGGATTTTTTTTAATATACAGTTTCCAAGATAGAGATCTTCGATTAAACAAGAGGGACAGGGTTAATTTTTTTTTTTCCTTTCTTTTGGTTATATAAAAAAAAAAGCTATTTTAGAAACCAGTGACTAGACTTGCGGACAACAGCGGTTTGTGTGCTTACATTTTTCCAGGTATCAAATACAAGACACAATTATGTTGGGAGTGAGTGTTTTTTTTTGTCCCCTATTTTGGTGAAAAACGGTCACTTTTACTGTATATTCGAAAAAAAAGACTAAACGTCTCACAGACCGCTTCACAAGAAGAACCACTTTGATCAAATCATTTGAACCACGTCACGACGACACACACACACACACACACACACACACACGGGGAGGAGCTGGTTTACAAAACGCTTCACTACGCTCCCGGGAGAAATGAAGGTCAGAAGAGTTTTTCCATTTGTGAGGAAAAGGGGAGGGTCCGACGGGGATTCGATCTGCGCCACTTTCGTCAAAACCAGGTGGAATATTCCGGCATGTTAACCGTATATATATGTATATATATATATATATATATATATATATAGACAAAGAGGTCACAACACATTTTAGGCAGTCGGAGGGGGGGGGGCAGGATAGTGATAGTGTTGGTGTGGATACAGGTTGTCGAAAACCGGAGCCCGAAAAAGGTTCTGGGTTCGTTCCCCGATGTACTTAGCCTCAACTGTAAGGCGTAGGCCGTGCTTGATTATAAAGTGTACAAAGTAAGCTAACCTGGACGTGTTTGAGCCCAACGAACAACAAACAAGAACTTTCAAAAACCGTTAACGTGAATTCATAAGACAATTACACCGGTTCCGTTTTGAGCGTCACGTTTTTTTGGTGAAAAAAAAACAAGTTTCTGAATTGACGGAAGTGCGAGCAAATCAAAAACCCTGACCGGAGAGAGAGAGAGAGAGAGAGAGAGAGAGAGAGAGAGAGAGAGAGAGAGAGAGAGAGAGAGAGAGAGAGAGAGAGAGAGAGAGAGAGAGAGAGAGAGAGAGAGAGACCTGGGGTACTATAGTGAGTGGGCCACTACCACAAAAGAGAAACACGTTTTTTGTTTGGCAGTGCAGAAGTGTGTACAGACAGTGACAGAGATAGAGACATAACGAGAGACGACAGCCAGAGAGAGAGAGAGAGAGAGAGAGAGAGAGAGAGAGAGAGAGACCGACAGACAGACAGACAGACAGACACACACAGAGACAGAGAGAGAGGTCCAACGTGATATCCGATTAACGTGTGTACAGTACAAACGACATCACACCTGGGTCATGGTATCGAGGGCGGGAGTGAACAACACTCCCGGCTGATGATTGGTCGCTGTCCTTCAGCGGTATCCTATCGCCACGCAGCGTGACAGGGTCTCCTATTGCGAGACACCGTACACCTCGACGATCATACGCTAAACAATCTCCGATTCAAGAGTGACGAGAGATTCAACCACAGCTTTCTTAAAACCTATGAGGTTTGATATATCTTAGGATTTTCCTTAGTGATTCGAGAAATACGCAGGATTTGAAATTTCTTATGCTTGTCTTGATAATAGACAAGGAAACGAGAGAGTGTAATTTCACTCGCTAGGATAATTAGAAGCTACTATTTTCAGCATTCTCCTTTTGGTCTTACCTTCTACTTTTAATGGCTGCACTGCAACAGGAAATGAGGAAGGAAAACAGGAAGTGGTTAAAGCCGTCTCGTTTGACCCAGGTCTGATGAACCCATTTAAAAAAAAAAACTACGAAATAATTATACAGTACAGTACAATTGTAACATCTATGCAATGTAAAAATGAACCCCAAAACATCACATTGGTTCGACCTAAAATGACGATTTAAGCTGAGAGAGTCACAACCTTATATTGAAAGAAGAAACACTTTTAGACATCAAAACCCTTTACTTTTATTCCCGTTTTTTTCCCGATCTGACTCACAGCTATCTATGCGTCGAGAGATGGCCTTTCGGTCGTCACGATAGATAAAAATAGCCTTCCTTTCCTCACCGTTTTTTTTACCTTTAAAAAGAAGAAAATCCCGTGAGTGTCACCCACAGATACAATCCGGTTTCATCTATTCAACTGCGGCGGTTCTACTCTCCAAGTTCAAAAAGGTTCAGTCTATACAGCCCTCCCCCCCCCAATCTCCAGAACAGACAACTGATCAATTGTATTGATCCTCCGCCGTTCTTTTAAGTCGAACCAACACCATTGTTTGGGCCGCTCTGTGCATTGCATTCTTCATAAAGAGCACCAAAGAAGATCCAAGTACAGTATACAGCGTATATATATCTATATATATAGATATATATATAGATATACATATCTATATATATACACATCTATATATATACAGCACAAACTGTAAGGCATCATGACACAGACACATGTGACAGTGTAGTGCAGGTACTTCTAGCAGTACGGAGTCTTTTTTCCAGTCGCGTCGGGTTTCAACTGTTCTTCAGTGTCGGTGCATCCCCAATGCGGTTCCTTTGATTTTTGTTTTTTCTCCCCATTTCGATCATTCCTCGGCCCAACCAAAAGTGGGGGGTGGTGGGGGGGGTTCTGATTCATCCTCCTACAAGTCAAACTTGCTCCGACACCCAGCCGGGGGGGGTGGATGGGGTTTCTGTACTATTGCTTTCCGGTCGGATTCACTCTTTCGTACTCCTCCTCCTCCGACATGATATCCGATTGGTCCTTTCGGGGAAGGGGGGGGGGGGGGGGGGGGGAATCCATCTGTTCCTTCCCCTTTTCCCTTTTTAAAGTCCGAGACCAGCCCAGACATTTTGGTTTACCACGATTGGATTTTCCGTTCTCCCACATCTGTAGTCCTCTACCCCCAAAAAAGGGGGAGAGTGTTTGTCGGTTGTCTTGTCGATTGCAGACCTCCGCTCCTTACTGGAGCGTACGACGAGATAATAGCCATCGTGGCTAACGTACAGTATGTGTGTGTGTGTGTGTGTGTGTGTGTGTGTGTGTGTTTTGTGTGTGCCCACCCCAACCGCGGACTGTGTATATTTTAGTGGACGACTAGAGGTCTTTTAAACTGCGTTCCGATCGGCAGTGTGAGCCCACGCGTGGAGAGTCACATGCTATATAAAGGAAGTAACAAAAGACAATCCAAAAAAACAAATAAACAAAAAACAAAAACATGATTACGTGTTACTTTAAAGCACTTTGTACGCCATCAAGTATTAGAAATAGCGGCGTGCACTTAGAACTGTATTTGAGGCCTCTCATACAGTTCGGGCTAGTTTGTTTTTAAAACACATCTTCGCGTCGTACAGAATGATTAATACATCTATTAGCATACGAAGGGGGCCGGCGCTAACGACTGTCCTACCAAATTTAGCTATGATCAACCCCAGATACACGTCTGGCCCAAACGTTGTGAGTTAAAAAGACCTGATTCCAGATTAAAATACTTAAATACTTCATTAATACAATTAATTAATTAATAAAAAATAATTAATCAATTAATGAAATAAGACACCACACAGACTGTCAGCACAAAAGTGAAACTCTCATTCACTGATTAAAAAGGGGGGCGGGGGGAAAGGCATAGAATGAGAAGAGTTTCAGACGTACGAAGGCCATGGGAAAGGAGGTTTGTCGGTTGGTAAATGTTTCAGACGGGATTGCCGACAACCGGAGTCGTCCCGCACAAAGCTGGACCCCCCCATTAGAACAGAAACCCTGTTTCTGGAGCACCTCAGGGTATGTAAATAACACAGATGGTTTTGAGTTTCAGTTTTTATCGTTGCCGGTTTGAAAAAGGAAAAGGCATATTTTCTTTCATCGCCGCTGGTCGCTGAAATAAATAAATCAAAGGTTGATTGACGACGATGAAAATTCATAGAGGCACCTGCCATGTGGTTTGAATTTTTTGTTATTTTTTGGTTTACGATTTACAAACCCGCCGTCCGTTGGCTCTTCTCTCAGTCCAACCTTCTGGCCTCGGCTAGGACACATTACAGGCAACAGGAACCACAAGTAAAAAACGAAACTAAATCAAACCCAACTCCCCCCTCCCCAAAAAAACTCCGGACCCTTTTCCTTCGCTGACTCCGCCCCCGATTCCGCCTTTCAGCAGTTGGTCCCCCCGGTGGCGGGCGGGGTGTAGTTGCTGAGCTCCCGGCGGATGGTGCTGAAGGGCGACAGCTCCAGCTCCGTGGTGCACTCGTGCTCGTTGTCATCGCTGCCGGCGGCCGAGGAGGGCGGGGCGTGGCCGGCCGAGCCGCAGCAGCAGCTGCCGCAGCAGCAGCAGTCCAGGAAGGCGCGGCCCAGCGGCCGGCACAGCAGGAGCAGCAGCGCCGGCGTCACCGCCGCCCGGCAGAAGAGCAGCAGCTGCGACAGGAAGTGGAGCGCCGCCATGGTGCGCTCGGGCACGCCGGCGGCCATGTAGGCGGAGGCGATGTTGCAGATGTTCTCGGGCACCACGCAGGCGCCGTACACGATGGCCAGCGCCACCACAGCGCAGTTCATCTGGCTCTCCAGGCGGATCTGCTTCTTGTTGCCGCGCACGCTGCTTGCGCGCTCGGCCCGGCGGATCTTGCGCGCCGTCACCAGCGAACAGCCGATGGTGAAGAGCGTGGGCAGGCAGAAGTAGCAGCCGAAGCACCACCAGAGGCGGGCGCCCTCGTAGGTCAGGCCCAGCACGTACAGCGTGTCGGGCAGGTCGGTGGAGATGCGCACCACGCAGCGCTCCACCACGGACGCCGGCTCCTCGCCGCCGCCCGTCTCTTCCGTGACCAGCTGGCGGATGAGGAGCTCGGGCAGCGCCAGCAGCAGGGCGCCGATCCAGATGACGGCCAGCTTGGCGGTGGTGGAGGTGCAGTTCTCGATCATCTCGTAGTACATCTGCACGTTGGTGGCGGCCCGGAAGCGGTCGATGCACAGCGCGCACAGCGTGAAGGTGGTGACGCCCAGCGAGGCCACCTGGAGGGGAAGACACCACACGGGCGCACACACACACACGCGCGCGCGCGCACACACACACACACACACACACACACACAGACACGCAGACACACACACACACAGATATTAGATTTAGTTTTCTATTGAAACAAATGCTTCTCACTTTGGTGAAGAGGTAGATTATTGGTTTATATTGGGACAAAACTGAGCGATAGATATTATATGTGGAGTCATATAATATGTACCAGACGTGTCTGGTTTCTATTCAAAGAAATACATTTCCCTCTGGTGAAGAGACAGATATTAGTTTTGTATTGAAACTGTATTTAGGGGTCATACAGTAGTGATATTGTGGTTAAGCGAACACAGGTTACGATCTTCTTTGACACTCTCTCTCTCTCTCTCTCTGTAAATATATATATAAAAACATATTGTTGCATACACAAGGATGAATACATCTGCCGGCACACGTTTACGAGTATGAATGGAAACACGGGAATGCATTTCTTAACAAATGTAGCTACAAACCCAGATATACTGTATATATATATATATATATATATATATATATATATATATATATACGGTTCGAGCTGTCCCGAATTCCCTCTTAAGAGAAATGTTCTTTGTTTAAAAGCCGACATTCTGTTAAGGATGATAATAAGACACCCAAACCAAAGGCTGCAAACACAAAACTCTCATTCACTGATTTGAAAGGGGGGGAAAAAGCATGAACAAGTGAGTCCATGGGGAGGGTTGGTGAAAAGAAATGTGTTTCTCTTTGTTGATATATATATATATATATATATATATATATAGATAGATGACGCGACACAAAACTGCCCCTACGCTAACAGAATCTCCCCGTGTAACTTGTATAAATCGATTCTCCGGCGCTTCTAAATGTTGAAACGCAAGCTTTTACTGCCGGTGTGACAGAACCAGTGAACCAGGGTTTGAGCCCGTGAGGGGTGTGGAGAAACAGAACCCAGTGTAATGAGGTTTGAGCCCGTGTGGGGTGTGGAGAAACAGAACCCAGTGTAATGAGGTTTGAGCCCGTGTGGGGTGTGGAGAAACAGAACCCAGTGTAATGAGGTTTGAGCCCGTGTGGGGTGTTGAGGAACAGAACCCAGTGTAATGAGGTTTGAGCCTGTGTGGGGTGTGGAGAAACAGAAACCAGTGTAATGAGGTTTGAGCCCGTGTGGGGTGTGGAGGATCAGAACCCAGTGTAATGAGGTTTGAGCCCGTGTGGGGTGTGGAGGATCAGAACCCAGTGTAATAGGTTTGAGCCCGTGTGGGGTGTGGAGAAACAGAACCCAGTGTAATAGGTTTGAGTGCGCGTGGGGTGTGGAGAAACAGCTGTAATTACAAAGGGATCACAATGGGGGAGGACTTAAGCCTCTAACAATGTGTCTGGGCACATCATTCCTGTGTGAGTGTGTGTGTGTATTTACGTGTGTGTGTGTTTATGTGTGTGTGTGTGTGTGTGTTTATATGTGTATGCGTGTTGCTTTTTTGATCGGAGATAATTGCAGATTTTCTACATTTTTGTGAGACAAAAGATACACACACACACACACACACACACACGCACGCACGCACGCACGCACACGCACACGCACACGCACGCACGCACACACGCACACACGCACGCACGCACGCACGCACGCACACGCACACAAATGCGCACCTTACATGTTCATAGGTGTAATATGCAAACTCACCTTTCACTGTATGTGTGTGTGTGTTTATTTATCATATATAATGGCTTACAAATGATGTGTCAGCTTGTGAGTTTGATGTGTTTGATGAGAACCGTGATGATCAAAGGAGAGGGCACTGCTCCTCTGGTAAGCCGCTAGCCCTAGCATCTGTTGGACATACACACGCACACGTGTGTGTGTGTGTGTGTGTGTGTATACGTGGCCTGTACAGCTGGAGTGTGTTGTGTGTGTGTGTGTGTGTGTTGTGTGTGTGTGATGCTATCCGTTTGTGTGTGTCAGTGTGCTATGTCTATGTGTGTGTGATACGTGTGTGTGCGTGTGCGTGTGTGTGTGTGTGTGTGTGTGTGTGTGCGTGTGTGCGTGTCTACTCATTTTTAACTACCTCACTCCCCCATCCCCCTCCCTCTTTCATTATCTCGGCTCCTGTCTCTGCTTTCCACCCACTTCCTGTTCCCTCTGCACTCTTTCTCTTATCCCTCCCTCTCTCCCTCTCTCCCTCTCTCCCCTCTCCCTCTCTCTCTCTCTCTCTCTCTCTCTCTCTCTCTCTCTCCTCTCTCTCTCTCTCTCTCTCTAATAAGTCCTACTACTCTCCTCTCTTTGTCTCTCATATATTCATCCTCACTTAGTACATAGCTCACCCCTATCTCTCAGTATCTCTCAGTATCTCTCTCTCTCTCTCTCTCTCTCTCTCTCTCTCTCTCTCTCCCTCTCTCTCTCTCCTCCTCTCTCTCTCTCTCTCCTCTCCTCTCTCTCTCTCCTCTCTCTACTCTCTCTCTCTCTCTCTCTCTCTCTCTCTCTCTCTCTCTCTCTCTCTCTCTCTCTCTCTCTCTCTCTCTCTCTCTCTCTCTCTCTCTCTCTCTCCCACCCTCTCTTTGTTCTTTTCATATTTCGTCATAATTACCTGGGACCCTCGACGGTACATCAAGTACTCTCAACCTCTCTCTCTCTCTCTCTCTCTCTCTCTCTCTCTCTCTCTCTCTCTCTCTCTCTCTCTCTCTCTCTCTCTCTCTCTCTCTCTCTCTCTCTCTCTCTCTCTCTCTCTCTCTCTCTCTCTCTCTCTCTCTCTCTCTCTCTCTCTCTCCTTGGGTTCATCCCCCGTTCATCCCCCTCTCTTTCTATTCTCTCTTCATCCATCTCCTCCTTTATCTCTCATAACTTCGTTATGACAGCCAGTGTCCAGATGGCCCGGTGAAGCATGACTCTCTCACACACACACACACACACACACACACACACACACACACACACACACACACACACACACACACACACACACACACACACACACACACACACACACACACACACACACACACACACACACACACACACACACACGGAAGATACAGGATCTGAACATGTGCACAAACACAAACGCACACACACACACACACACACACTATTCATTTGTCTCCTCCTGTGTAGTTGGGCACAAGAACACACACGAAAACACATATTATTAGTATGTGCTCCATTTGAGACATCTATCTGGACCCAACACACACACACACACACACACACACACACACACACACACACACACACACACACACACACACACACACACACACACACACACACACACACACACACACACACACACACACACACACACACACACACACACACACACACACAAGCATGGATGGATGGATGTGGCATCAGGGCTAATGAGGGGAGGTTGTACCCAGAGAGCAGAGGGGGTCAGTGGGGCAGAGTAACAGATGCAGCAGGCCTCTGAGCTCCAGACATCTGTCTTAATGACCGGATGATGTTAACAACACAGCAAACTGCCCCCCCCCCCCATACACACACACAAATTCAGGGATTTATAATTGATTATACGTTTTTTCTGTGCTCCCAAATTGACGTTGTAGAGAGCCAATGACTGTCAGCCTGAAATTGTCGAAATATATAATTAGAATAATAATTATTAATATACT
>CM051022.1:11596627-11601627 GCA_027704905.1 Muraenolepis orangiensis | reverse complement strand
CTCTCAGTCTCCCTCTCTCTCTGTCTCTCTTACTCCATGTACATCTCTCTTACTCCATGTACATTTATATCTCACTAAACCTCTCTCTCTCTCTCTCTCGTTCTCTCTCTCTCTCCATGTACATTTCTCTTATTCCATGTACATCTCATTAAACCTCTCTCTCTCTCTCTCTCTCTCCATGTACATTTCTCTTATTCCATGTACATCTCATTAAACCTCTCTCTCTCTCTCTCTCTCTCTCTCTCTCTCTCTCTCTCTCTCTCTCTCTCTCTCTCTCTCTCTCTCTCTCTCTCTCTCTCTCTCTCTCTCTCTCTCTCTCTCTCTCTCCTCTCTCTCTCTCTCTCTCTCTCTCTCTCTCTCTCTCTCTCTCTCTCTGGCTCTATCTACCACTTCTATATATATATACACATCTATGTATCCAACAATAACTACGTCTCTCTCTCTCTCTCTCTCTGTTTATATAACGATTTGTAACTGAATCTATCTCAATGTTTAGCTCCAAATTCTATGCACCTCTCTCTCTCTCTCTCTCTCTCTCTCTCTCTCTCTCTCTCTCTCTCTCTCTCTCTCTCTCTCTCTCTCTCTCTCTCTCTCTCTCTCTCTCTCTCTCTCTCTCTCTCTCTCTCTCTCTCTCTCTCTCTCTCTCTCTCTCTCTCTCTCTCTCTCCCTCCCTCCCCCCCCCCCCCCCCCCCCCACTCTGTGTCTCTTGTTCTGCGTTTTCACTTGGAATCACGTCTGTGTGGTTCAGTTCTGCTCTAGTTGTGCTCTCTATTGGACTGAATAGGATTAGGAGGGTTCCGGTTCTGTTGCGGTATCGTGGGTGGCCCGGCTCAGTGTTATGACACACTTTTATAGTATTGTTATATTGCTATACATTACCATGCACTTTACTGCAATGTTTTCACTCTGATTAGATGCCAAATTATTTTCGCTGTACTGTACTTGTGCAATGTGCAATGACAATACATTTGAATCTAATCTAATGGATGGTTTTGGTTTTGGATCAGAATCATATATTTTTTCACTTAGTTACACTGACAGTTTTCCACAAACTGAAATATGGCCAAGCACTTCTGTTTTTAATGCACTTCTTCTTCTACTGTTTTTACCTTACTCTGTTCCGTTGTTTCGGATCACCTGCTATTGTTCTGTTCAGTTTACAGTAATGCATTGTAATTAATTAATAACTGGATTTAGCCTCAGCGCTAAACCTGTTGCGTAGAATACATACCATTCCTGACCGTACGGTCATAGCACGGTCATTAACATATCACACTTTTGCCACTACAGTGACTGCACTGTTCTGCACTGTACTCATTATGCTGCATGAATGCTTTTTGCACAAGTCAAAACACGTACATATCATCCATCCATCAGTCACTTTACGGTTCATTTTTATTTGTATACAGTATTTTTATGGTATTGTGTTCTAGAAATGCATACTGCGGGAGGGAACGGGGAGTTAGCATTCCATTGTACTTGTTGCAAATGGCCAATAACACTATAGATATCTTGTATCTACGGTGTTTTGCTAACATTATCGGTAGCGTAGTTCGCCGGCCTAGCGCCATTTGCATTGTCATTTGCATGCGTGATTATCAAACTGCTTGATTACTGCTACGTCTCTCCGCGCCTGGCATGCGACGTGATTCACCATTTCCAGACACAGATTGGAGTGAATGGGCTAACTAACATTCATTATATTATGTGGGCCGCCAGTAATTACATAGGCTGAATCACCGCTATAAATATTCCAAATGGAGCAACTTTGTCATGCCTATTAGACAGGTTATATAGAGGGGGTGAGGTGACCGCAGGGGTTAATGTGTGTGTGTGTGTGTGTGTGTGGGTGTATGTGGGTGTGTAAGTGGGTGGGGGGGGGGGCTGTGGCTAGTGCATTACCTGGGGAAAATAAATGTATTCTATTGTATTGTATTCTAGTGTTTGATTTAATGTGTGCGAGCGGGAAGCGAGAAGTGTGTGTGTGTGTGTGTGTGTGTGTGTGTGTGTGTGTGTGTGTGTGTGTGTGTGTGTGTGTGTGTGTGTGTGTGTGTGTGTGTGTGTGTGTGTGCGTTAATATGAGAGTTGTTGTCGAGTACATTAATGTGTTCTTTGTGAAGATTAGATTTACAGCACGTGTGTAGTCTATACCTATTGGCTTGTTCATAGTGTGTGTGCATGTGTGTGTAGTATGTGTGATACTTGAGAGACCATGTGCACATTTCCATTCTGTGTGTGTGTGTGTGTGTGTGTGTGTGTGTGTGTGTGTGTGTGTGTGTGTGTGTGTGTGTGTGTGTGTGTGGTGTGTCCATGCGTGAGTCCCCCCCCTGTGGCTTGTTTCTAATCACAGAGAACTGATGCAGAGGAACTTTTGTGCGTGGTGTGTGTGTGTGTGTGTGTGTGTGTGTGTGTGTGTGTGTGTGTGTGTGTGTGTGTGTGTGTGGTGTGTGTGTGTGTGTGTGTGTGTGTGTGTGTGTGTGTGTGTGTGTGTGTGTGTGCATGCCTGTAATGGTTCTTGTCTAATTGAATCTGTCTGTTTTATCAATATGAAGTTTTATCATCGAAAGAGTCTTTGTGATTGTGTGTTTATGTTCATCTGTGTGTGTGTGTGTGTGTGTGTGTGTGTGTGTGTGTGTGTGTGTGTGTGTGTGTGTGTGTGTGTGTGTGTGTGTGTGTGTGTGTGTGTGTGTGTGTGTGTGTGTGTGTGTGTGCCTGCACAGGTGTGTGTGTGTGTGTGTGTGTGTGTGTGTGTGTGTGTGTGTGTGTGTGTGTGTGTGTGTGTGTGTGTGTGTGTGTGTGTGTGCATCTGTCAGGCTGATTTATGTCTTGCCATTATGTCCCATCTCTACGCAATACGTTGATGCACCTTTGGCCCTCTCTTCACAGCCTTTCTCAGCCTTCGGCCTGTCTCTCTCCGTTTGCTATTTTCTGTTATTATTCTCTCTCTCTCTCTCTCTCTCTCTCTCTCTCTCTCTCTCTCTCTCTCTCTCTCTCTCTCTCTCTCTCTCTCTCTCTCTCTCTCTCTCTCTCTCTCTCCTCTCTCTCTCTCTCTCTCTCTCTCTCTCTCTCTCTCTCTCTCTCTCTCTCTCTCTCTCTCACACCCACTCTCCCACTCTCTCTCTCTCTCTCTCACACCCACTCTCCCACTCTCTCTCTTGTCCTCTCTCTATCTCTCTCACTCTGACAACACCTAGCCAATAGCCCCCTGTGGTGTTGACTGAAATAGACATAGTAGTGCTGTTCTTACTTCCTGCCTCAAAAATAAATGCGTGTGTGTTTAAACAATGTGACACACATTGTCATATTTAATTTCATCAAACCCCACAGTCTGGAAAGACTCTCTTGGCCTCATGGCTGTCTGTCTGTCTGTCTGTCTGTCTGGCCCGCATTCACACTCAGCCCTTAAGCAGACACATTTCTCTTTTCACTCTTTAGCATAATCATACACAATCGAAATTGTGCCGCGTGACCGAGTCTCCCCAAAAATAAACCAAGGGGGCAATTGAATTCCAAAACACAATGTTTAGAATTCAACAGAGACGTCAGAAAAATCATTAAACACAGCATACATATCATTCCTTATTCTCTTTGTCTCGACTAAGGTGTCCTTCTGTCTCCCTGTGTCCCACATAGAGACGCAATCTCAATCTAAATCTTGGGGGGATTGAATCCTCTTTATTGGTCCACATACGTGTACACACACACACACACACACACACACACAGTTAAATGTGTGTTCTCTGCATTTAACCCATCCTAGTATTAGGAGCATTGGGCAGCTATTTGATATCCAGCCGCCCGGGGGGGAACAGTGTAGGGGGTTTGATGCCTTGCTCAAGGTCACCTCGGCAGTGCCCAGGTGTTTTGGGGTCTTGAACCGGCAACCTTCCAGGTTCCCAAGCCAAGTCCCTACTGACTGAACTACTGCCGCCCCCAAAAACGACTAAAAGAAGACTAAGAATCAACTTTAACAGTACAAAGCAACATTACGAAAGGCCAGCCAAGACGACCTCAGTTTCGCACATTCAGCACACCGATTGAATATCAGCACGGACACGCCCAATGGTGTGATGTCACTATGTCACATGACTTTTTTGGTAATGACCCCTAATGGCTAATCACAATCGCAGCTGGTGTTAAAATAGGGACCCTTTAATAAATGGATACAATCAGTGACCACTTTAATAGACGCAACTGTTGGCCAGCTCATTAAGGATCGTATCTAATCAGCCAATCACCATGCAGCACCTCCCAGTATTATCGTAAACGTGTGAGCCTAATTAAGTGGCCACTGAGTGGTGTGTGTGTGTGTGTAAGGCATCATTTAGAAAAACACAATCCATTGAGGATAGTTTTCATCTACAGGCAGTGGGCCTACTGAAGTGCTAGGAGTGCTGCCACTATCATCACATTGTCATTAACATTATACTGTCATACTTTGGTTGGGCTTTCTGGCACTCATTACAGTGACTGCACTGTTATGCACTGTACTGCACTGTATTCATGATGTTGCTGCACTACTGGCACTTTAAAAAGGCTTTTAAAATCGTTTTGCACCATTCAACACATTCACCATTCACTTTATTGTTTTTTTATGTTCTTTTTTATTGTATATAGTCTTTTTATAGTATTGTTTTAGAAATTCCTACTACGTGAGGGTACTTGTACTTGTTGCAAATGGCCAATAAAAATCGTGTATCTTGTATCTTGTATCGTCGCTCGGCGAAATGACTACATGCACTGAACTGTGTTTCTCTCTCGTCGCTCTCGTTGACCAAGGTCAGAACAAGGTAGCTTGTTTTTTATCTACTGTGAAAGATAAGAGAAAATCGGGGCGGCCAGGGCCGACATTTTTCCCGGTCACGCTGTGAGCTTGTTTCCCTGTCACACATCCCCGTTCTCTCCCCGTGTCACCGAGTGGTAGCGTTAGCGATGCCGTCCCTGTCCTTGGCTCAGGGCAAAGGACAGGAGCTTCAGGGAGCGCTGCTCTGCTTGGAATA
>CM051022.1:11566627-11586627 GCA_027704905.1 Muraenolepis orangiensis | reverse complement strand
ACCACACACACACACAAACCTCTTACTGTACCAGGAACACAGTTTAAGAAAGCAATTATAAGTCTACCACAAAAAGAGCAGACCCAAAAATGAGTGGGATGAGCCGCACCTGTGTGTGTGTTTGTCTCGCGTTTCACCTACGAAAAGCGTCTTTTGCTCCGAAAAGTTGCACCGAATAACTTTGTCCCACACCTTTCTCAAACAAGCCGCGTTTGCTTCGTTGCATCCAATCCAAAGTCAATGGCCCTTGTTGCCTCGCATTACAAAACACGACCAGCAGGGGGGCTGGGAGGCTGTAAGGAGGGGCCTGCAGAGGGCTCGCATCCCTGGGGAACCCAGAGCCACTGCTGGGGAGTGATCCATGTCCCCCACACAGGGAGGCCGGCTGATGGAGGGGCTTTGTAGCGACGAGGGAAATCTTGGGCTGAAATCTTCCGCCCAGATAGAGAGGAAACTCACTGCGACCCCAGCTGCTGATGCTGCACTAACAGACGCATCGCCGTCAGCCTGTGGAAACACGGCGGCATGTGCACGCACTCACACACACACACACACACACACACACACACGCCACACACACACACACACACGCCACACACACACACACACACACACGCACACGCACACAGTGTGAGCCCTCTTTGTGCAGGGAGGTTGTTAATGTGTGTCTATCTCACACTCATATACACATACATACACACACACACACACACGCACACACACACTGTGAGCCCTCTTTGTGCAGGGAGGTTGTTAATGTGTGCAGGAGGTAACATGCCTGGTTCATGACCGTAAGAATTTCATGGCTCCATTTCTCTGCAATGCACCCAGAATGAATTAAACATACACACACATAGACACGGACACACACACACACATGGTCACAAACATAATTACACACATACACACGCATAGAGAGACACACACACAGACACACACACACACGGTCACAAACATAATTACACACATACACACACATAGAGACAGACACACACACACACACACACACACACACACCATAGCCTGTGAACAAGTAAATGAAGTGTTCAGACTGATAACATGTTATTACACTGCAGGGATTCGAGGTGAAGACTCGCTTCACTGTTTTTTTTAACCACGAGATCAATAACATCTATCTATCTCCTCTCATTTCACCGCTGCAGTCGAAAAGCTTTGGGATTTCCTGTTCCATGTCGTTTCATGTTGGTAAATGGACATTTATATAGCGCTTTTCTAACCAACGGTTACTCAAAGCGCTTTACATATCAAGTCTCACATTCACCCGTTCATACACACATTCAACCACCCACGGCGGAGTCAGCCGTGCAAGGAGACAGCCAGCACGTCAGGAGCAGTTAGGGTGTTAGGGGGGTCTTGCTCAAGGACACCTCGACAGCTTTTGCGAGGAGGAGGCGGGGATTGAACCAGCAACCTTCCGGTTGTGAGGCGACCTCCTGAGCTATACTGACGCCCCACTGGGTAGATTCTACTGGGTAGAGACCAGTAGATTCTTCAATCTAAAGCCACAGTGTTTAAGTAGGGCCCGTCTTGCTCGAGGGTCTGCGGTTCTCTCCAGTGAGTCCAGGTGGGATATGTTTTACTGCAGAAACACTGGGAAATAGATATAGCTATAGTTAGTCATTACTGTCACTGTATGAAAGCAAGGGACATATCACAATATCACTGATGTTGAACCACTCTCTCCTATCTCTCTATGTAATCACATTGGGTGTCTGGGAAATGTAGTCTTTTTAATCTCTGTGAAACGCTATCAAAACCAATGGAGTTTTGATCCATTCAGAAGGGGTGTGGAGTGCCGAATGGTAAGCCATAATTGCTTCACATGCTGTAAATAAAATAAATAAATAAAAAATAAATAATAATCACAAATTATTATTATTGATATGTAGGAGCTCAAGTGCAAACACTGACATGTAAAAAAAATAGGACAATGGTAATAAAATATAAACTATCTGAAAGCACTGCACACCGTGCAACGAATAACTGCACACTATTATGTTGATCAACATGGGAAGTGAAGGGATTATTTATGAATAAGCAGAGCCATTGCGTTACATTCAATAGGCTCCCCCCCGACCGCACTGTGGGTGGGGCGTGGCGTTTGAAATAAAATATTTAGAATGGCACGATATAACTGTGCGGCTGTTAATACGTCAACTCAGTGGTAGTCGTTTTAATTGGGTTTTTTTTAGGCGACAGCACCTCTGTGCAGGAGCGGACCGGGGAAAAAAAGGCGGCCCGGGAATTTGTACCTGACCGGCCCACTCTCCAGGGGGGCGGGGCTGGGGAGGCAGCGGCCACCTGAAAAAATGTCACGTTATTTGACCAAAAAGTATGCATTTTAACATCACCTTATTTCCAATAAAAAACACTGATGATATTATTGGTTTTGGATTTTATATTTTATTTTATATATTAGCCTACAACTAAATTATTACAGTGTATAACTGTATTTAACATACAAGCTTAGTGGCTATATGCATCTGTGATTTTAACAGATGTTAACAGATCATTGATGCAATACAATTTGGACCCACCAATTTGCCAGACTAGACACTTAAAATATAATAATACAATATAATTATACTGCCTGTACCGAAGATTAACCCCTAACCCACGAAGAGACCAGCCTGGGACCAGCCCCGTCCGAGAAAGAAAACCAAGAGAGGAGAAGATTGTGGATTTCTGCTCCTCCGTCCCTCGGGGAGGGCAAAGAAGGGAAACCATGTACCATGTACACATGTCTTTGCAGTGAACATTTAAGCCTTGTGTGGTGTTCATTTCTAACGACAGTGAGGATGTTTGTGTCAATTCCACTAACAAGTGAAGTTGTATTTATTTTGTGTATTTACTGTGCATTTATGTGTATCTTTCCTATTCCTATTTCATTTAGGAATTGTTACTTTTAAATTAAATAATATTCTATAATATGAATAAAATGCTCCTGAAAGATAGCGTGTGTGATAGCGACGTGTTATGGACAGGGTTAGACTTTAAACAAAAAATAATGCATGCAAAGATTTATAGATACAACAAATAAGTGCAGCTTATGATTCTGATGGTGGTCACAACCACCACTGGCGTGCGTGTTTTGTCATTTTAACGTGTTGCAATTCCTCAGTCGTCCAGCAGAGGGCGGTGATGATCCACCTCGACTTCATTATTGTTGACAGAAGAAAGTCTGCATCACGATTGTCTCGTCTCTGGCCTGGCCAAGTAAAGTTTGTAAACCTGTTAAGTTGTGACAACACATATAACAAGCTATAAATAAAATCATTATATCGTCTGTAACACGTACTGTCTCCGCTATGAAACCATGGATGTTTGTGTCACAGGACGTCATCTCTAGCAGTAGTTTAAACATTAAGACAGCGTGTGTTGGCACGCTAGTTAGCCACCAGCTAACTAGGAGCTCCTTTCAACTTTAAAGTTATTAACTCTCACTCACTTTAAATTAGTTAACTCTCTCACTTTTAAGTTATTAACCCTCTCTAACTTTACACTTTTAGTCCCAATGGCCATGTTAAAGTCCAGTATGTTTCTTTCATTCCAGCTCTTTACAGTGTACAGAGTTCTCCATGTACCAAGGGGTTTTATACTGGAGCCTGTATTCATATTATTAGTCATTTAGCAGACGCTTTTGTCCAAAGCGACTTTTTGCGTTCAACAAAGGTAGGTAAGTCACCATTTCATTTCTAACAATTATATATATATTATTATTATTATTATTATATTAAACATGAAGCACGTTGTACCTCTTCTTTACCGATCAGAGCCCATTAACTCTTTTCATCGTTAGAGTTACTATTGAATAAGTTACTTATATTATCAGCCTAAACTGTCCAGGTTCAACGCTGTGTGATGATGAATGTGTGGTGTGTGTGTGTTGTGTCGGGGATAACGTTGACAAGAAATATGAATGTAACATGTCACTACTATGATTTAATTATGCAACTACTTTTTTGTTAATTGTAGTGTTCTTTTTTTTTAATCTCTTTTTAATTATATTACTGTCCTGTAGTTTCTGTTGTGGCACATTTCCCGTCTGGGAATATAAAGTACATATTTTCTTGACTCATAAGTTAAGGTAAACTTTTAGTGTTTTTTTTAGTAGTTTAAAAACACACACCTCATCTCCTATCATGCTCTGCTCCTCCCAGAGCACTTCCTTGTGTGTTTTGTCTCTAGTGGTTGACCTGTGACCTGCACCATGGCGGAGGAGCTGCCTGTTGATATGTCACATGAAGCAACACCACCCCCTACTGGTAACACAGCATATGATCATTTGTCGCTGTGTGTGTGTGTGTGCGTATGTGTGTGCGTGCGTGCGTGCCGTTTCCGTGACTACAACTCGTTTTTCATGCAAACTTTTTCGATTGCCTCGTTAGATAATTCTTCTCATTCTTCTTCTCTACAAAGCCACACATGATAAATATAGCATAACGCTGAGAATATAATTTACAGCGCAATGAAGAATGAGGAAGATATTTCTCTTTGTCATACCTACTTATAAAGCAGTTATATCTGCTATATTTTTTTGTGTGTGCATGCGTGTGTATGTGTTTCTGTATATCTACTTTACCTTTCGAGTGTAACAGCTGCTTATTTATTCATACTTACTCTCCTCAACGTCTCTGTCTCTTCACACACACACACACACACACACACACACACACACACACACACACACACACACACACACACACACACACACACACACACACACACACACACACACACACACACACACACACACACACACACACACACACACACACACACACACACACACAATAATCTGTCTTTCATGTTAGTGTCTAATTTTGTTCCATGCTCATATTCAAGTAAAATAATTTATGCAAATATTTATTCAACCCCTGCCTTTAATCTCATCTGCTCTCTCTGTCCCCAGCTAACGCAGCTAACAAACTGTAGCTGGTTTTGTGTGTTTCATAGAATAACCCTGCATATATTGGTCTCAGACAAGAGAGAGAGAGAGAGAGAGAGAGAGAGAGAGAGAGAGAGAGACGGACAGACAGAGACGGAGAGAGAGACGGAGAGAGAGACGGAGAGAGAGAGAGAGAGACGGAGAGAGACGGGGAGAGAGAGAGAGACGGATAGAGAGACGGATAGAGAGAGAGAGAGAGACGGACAGACAGACAGACAGACAGACAGACAGACAGACAGACAGAGAGAGACAGAGAGAGAGAGAGACGGATTTCAAAGTTTAGTGGTTCTATTTATACGAGAGCAGGAGACACGGAGGTAAACAACAGGCCCGTGATGGGTCCTTCGTTAATTAGGACATTGTGCTTATTAATTACACACAGGTATGTGAGAGAGAGAGAGAGAGAGAGAGAGAGAGAGAGAGAGAGAGAGAGAGAGAGAGAGAGAGAGAGAGAAAGAGAGAGAGAGAGAGAGAGATTTCTAGTGGTTCTATTTATACGAGAGCAGGAGACACAGAGGTAAACAACAGGCCTGTGATGGGGCCTTTGTGCTTATTAATTACACACAGGTGGGAGAGAGAGAGAGTGAGAGAGAGAGAGAGAGAGTGAGAGAGAGAGAGTGAGAGAGAGAGAGAGAGAGAGAGAGAGATTAATCTGATATCTGATTTGTGAGAATACATGCAGCCTAACCTACATGCTCCTAACCTCTACTACCTGCATCTGAATTCACTGTACGTCCCCCTGGATAAACACTTTATCTGTGATCTATGGCTGAATCGTGTCTAGGGAGAACACAGCAGGTGGGAGGAGGAGAGGAGGAGGAGGAGGAGAGGAGCTGCAAATTAACTGAGCAAATAACGAGGAACAAATGGAGGCCATATGGGGGAACATTTCTCTCGCTTTCAGATTACCTCCGAGTGTTCCCGGTGGGCGTGGCTGAGACTAATGGTGACTGGATATGATCACAGGAAACATAAAAGAGAGAGAGAAAGAGAGAGAGAGAGAGAGAGAGAGAGAGAGAGAGAGAGAGATGCAGATAATTTACTTTTAAATGAACACTGCACTATTAACTGAACCTGCTCAAGTGAGAACGGAACTAAAATAAAAAAAATTGTGAAATTGTTCCACAAAAGCACAGGAAACCAAACTTAACAAACCAAAATAACATTATCTTTCCCCCCCACCCCCTCCCCCTCCCTCCCTCTCTCTCGCTCCTCTCCCCCCCCCACCCTCCCTCCCTCCTCTCACCCCCCCACCCTCTCTCTCTCCCTCCCTCCACCCTCCCTCCTCTCCATCCCTCCACCCTCCCTCTCTTCATCCTCTCCCTCTCTCCCTCTCTCCCCACCCTCCCTCTCTCCCTCCCCACCCTCCCTCCCTCTCTCCCTCCTCTCCATCCTCTCCATCCCTCCCCCTCCCTCTCTCCTTCCTCTCCATCCCTCCACCCTCCCTCCCTCTCTCCCTCCTCTCCCTCCCCCCACCCTCCCTCTCTCCCTCCCTCTCCTCTCCATCCCTCCACCCTCCCTCCCTCCCTTTCTCTCTCCTTCCTCTCCATCCCTCCACCCTCCCACCCTCCCTCTCTCTCTCCCTCCTCCTCCTCTCCCTCCCTCCACCCTCTCTCTCTCTCTCTCTCCCTCCTCTCCCTCCCCCCACCCTCCCTCCCTCTCTCCCTCTCCTCTCCCCCCCTCCCTCTCTCCCTCCCCCCACCCTCCCTCTCTCCCTCTCCCTCTCTCCCTCCTCTCCATCCCTCCACCCTCCCTCCCCTCTCTCCCTCCTCTCCATCCCTCCTCTCCCCCCCACCCTCCCTCCCTCTCTCCCTCCTCTTCCTCCCCCCACCCTCCCTCCCTCCTCTCTCACCCCCCTCCCTCTCCTTCCTCTCCATCCCCCCACCCTCCCTCTCTCCCTCCCTCTCTCCTTCCTCTCCATCCCTCCACCCTCCCTCCCCTCTCTCCCTCCCTCCCCCCACCCTCCCTCTCTCCCTCCTCTCCTCCCCGCACCCACCCTCCCACCCTCCCCCCAAATTGAATTGTAAAAGCGTCTCAAAACAAATGTGGCCCATATACTATCCCGCCGCTGGGGTTACTGCCTCTCCCTCCGCTCCCCCTGCGAAGGAGTCTTGCGGAAAAACAACCCCTGTGTGCTGAAACTAGTAGGTGGCCGGTTTGTTTAGCCCCACGGCGTGCAGCGTGGCATATAGAGAGAGACAGCTGGGGTGAGTGGCTTCCAGGGGGGTTTTTTCCCGGACAATTCTGCTCTGGTGGTGGGCCCCCATGGTGATGCCTAGCCCTTTAGGCTATACAGCGAGGGACCGAGGTGAATGAGTTGCTATAATATTAATATTAATAATAATAAGATGTTAAGATATATAGCACCTGCCTATATCTATTAGATTAGATTCAAATGTATTGTCATTGTACAGCACAAGTACAGTACAGCGACTGCCAATCAGTTGGCATCCAACCAGAGTGCAAATGTTGCAGTAAAGTGCATGGTTATATCTAATGTACAGTGGTTAAATAAGATGTAAAAACAGTCTACTAAAAAACTACTACTAAAACGGGTATAAAATGACTTATAGAGTAGGTATGAGATATATGCGCATCTGTTTTGATACTGATGACAAACTGAACTGGAAAGCTAATCAATCAATGCCACGCTTAAAGGTGCTGTAGGTACGATCTAAGTGCTATAATTGAACTGTCATTTGTTAGTTAAATGCCATAGCCGTCGGTCTGCTATTAGTGCAGTCCGGCAGTTAACTTTGTTGCAAATCTTCCCGGGAATCTTTAAAATAGTGTTGGAATTTCGAGCTGAAATAGGGGAATGAAACACTTGCACATCTCACTACTCACTACATAGTACACCCATCTCTGTTTCAAGACCGACTGCGCCTGCGGATGCCAGAGGATGTATATTTCAAACAGCTCCCCCAGCCTCACTTCTGACCAATCAGGGCATCTGTTGTTCATCTGATTGGGTTGATGCTGGCAGTCCTGTGTTGTGAGGAATGGTGTTTTATTATGCTGTATTGACGGGGGGGGGGGGGGGGATCCACATAGATGTGGATAGAACCAGAGTGGACCAGCCTATTAAAAAGATCTACTTCGATCTTTGACCACAACCTGGACCCATTATATCAGACATCATTAAAAACGGAGGACATAGAAGCTACACTACAATAGCCATCCTTTTCACTGTATTGCTCAAAAAGTCTCCCCATGAGATGTTTCTTCACCTGCTGCTATTAGCTTGTCCTACTGTTTTAAGGAGCTTGTTATGTGGTTGTAAGTTGTCTCAATAAATCAATAAAGTCCATCCATCCATCTATTCCCACTGGGGTCCACCCATTAATGTTTATATGCACACATACAAACAGTTTATAAACGAACAAGAAGAACAGCTAGACAGACAGTCATAAAAGTCAGCGATAAAACAGGTTTCAAACAGTCTCTTAAGACCCACCTCTTCAAACTGGCTTTTCCCAGCTAAACATCCTCCCCTCTATCACATGACTCAACATTTTTTAAATCCTCCTTTCATTAATATCATATATTTGTTTTATTATTATTATTATTATTATTATTGTTTATTTTATCTGTCTTATCTGTCTTATTTGAATCGATGTAACTATTTAATTATTTTACTTTGTGTGTAACTTTGCCCTGTCTGTAAAGCGCCTTGGGTATCCAGAAAGGTGCTATAGAAATGTAATGTAGTATTATTATTAAAACGATTTGCCACACGGGATGCGGATCTCTTGTTCGGCCAGCAGGTGGCAGTGCAGTACAGCGTGAGATCGAACTTCTACGTCCCACCCACTTTTCCCACCCCAAGACACACACATTTTCTAAGACTTCAAAAAATGTAATACATTTAAAACAATTAATAAATTAATTAAAAAAAATAAAGCACAGAAAAAAAGAAAAAAAGAATAAAAAGTTTAATTTACGTATGTTATTAATCACAACGCCAAAACAGACTTAGATTGTGTGTCGATTATTGTGTTGGCTTCCACTACTCCAACAGTCAATCAATCAATCAGGACACAACAAAGCACACTGTCCTTGGTTTAGATTTGGTCACTTCCGTGGGAGAAGCAATTTTCCGTCATTATAGAAAATTACGGTTATGGACAAAGAGACACAACAGGTTTTTTTCCCCTGTGATACTGTTGGATAATCTTACTTCTTTTCCTCCAATATGAGGGGGGGGGAGAGGCAGTCGTGTAGCCGAGAAGCAATTAACAGCTGAGGTTACACACACACACTCCAGAGTCCACGACAGACTCTATTAGAAGCCGTGATATGACAAAATGTCCCTACTGCGGTGTGTGTGTGTGTGTGTGTGTGTGTGTGTGTGTGTGTGTGTGTGTGTGGTTTGTAGCTTTGAGCTTTGTAACTTTTGTGGAAACAAAACCATTTCAGGGAATATAATTCCGGAGAGGGCACACGTGTGTGTGTGTGTGTGTGTGTGTGTGTGTGTGTGTGTGTGTGTGTGTGTGTGTGTGTGTGTGTGTGTGTGTGTGGTGTGTGTGTGTGTGTGTGTGTGTGTGTGTGTGTGTGTGTAAAATGTCCCGTCACACACTGACTCAGTTTCAAGAAATACAATTACCTGAAAAAGCAAAAGTCACGGAAACCTATACACACACAAAGAGAGAGAGACAGAGAGAGAGAGAGAGAGAGAGACAGACAGAGAGACGACAGACAGACGACAGACGACAGACAGACAGACAGACAGACAGACAGACAGACAGACAGACAGACAGACAGAGTATGTGTGGAACAGGTAGAGGGCAGAGGGGAAGACGGAGATGGAGGAGGAGGAAATAAAACAAAAGCAAGGGACCGCAGAGAGAGAGAGAGAGAGAGAGGAGAGAGAGAGAGAGAGAGAGAGAGAGAGAGAGGAGAGAGAGAGAGAGAGAGAGAGATGAGAGAGAGATGGACGAGTGGAATAGAAGGGAGAGAGGGCAGAGGGGAAGACAGATATGGAGGAGGAATGAAATAGCAATATGGGCAGAGGGAGGTAGAGAGAGAGAGAGAGAGAGAGCCCGAGAAACTTAATGTGCTACTCTTTGCTTCATCCATTGGGCCTACAGGGGGTCTGCTCTGCATGAGAGAGCATGGTGTGTGTGTGTGTGTGTGTGTGTGTGTGTGTGTGTGTGTGTGTGTGTGTGTGTGTGTGTGTGTGTGTGTGTGTGTGTGTGTGTGTGTGTGTGTGTGTGTGTGTGTGTCCGACAGCATACTGAGTGGTGTGTGTGTGTGTGTGTATGTGTGCATGCCCTAATTCGGGTTCCATACGTGTGTGTGTGTGTGTGTGTGTGTGTGTGTGTGTGTGTCCCAGTCCTGTGTTGAGCGAGAGGCGGAGTGTGTGCCTCTCCGTCTCCCATTGCTAAGTGACGGAGAATCCAGCCAGGGAGAAGTGTGTGCCTTTGGGGGTGGGGTGAGGTTGGGGGGGGGGGGGGGGGTGGGGTGAGGTTGGGTGGGGGGGGGGGGGGGGAATGAAACAAACCCAAACAAACGGTAAGATAAAGATCGTGGCAGTGACCCGGGACATAAAGTCTGGCCGAGCTCGGGGGGCCGTTTTTTTGTTCCCCATCTTAAAACTTAAAACGTCTTAAACACGTCTTAAAACATATTCGCTTTAGTTTAGCCCTCAATCGACAAGTGCAATGGTTTCCGAACTTTTGAAGGTACCTGTAGCCCCATCAAACGTTGAACCTCCTGCCGTCTACGCCCCTCCACCTCTCGTCTGATGTTACACATGAAGACAAGACCGTGTTATTCACTATATTTAAGGTCCTGTATTCCCTCAAACGTTGCACCTCCTGCTGTGTGTACCCCCCATCTCCCTCTCATCTCAATACATAGACAGTGTTATTTACCACTTTGCCTTTATTCAGCATGGTAGAACGCAGTCGTCAGAACATATTTCAAACAAGTGATATACACATAAGCTCAGACACAATACGAATGACTTCTCTGGGAAAAGTTATAATAACGTAACATAATCACCAGACCAGGCAGGAATGACATCGAGCTGACACAGATCATTAAAACAACAATCCCAAAAAAAAAAAAATACTAGTAAGTAAAAATGTAGGAAGAACATTTAAGTCACAAGAAGAAATAAGTCATATTCTGTTCTGTACGACCAAATTAGTGAATAGAATAACTGAAGTGCGGAACTGCTTGTTTGTTTAAAAGTGGGTTGATTTTGGACACAGGCGAGGCTATGACAGATGTTTTGTTGGCGTGCCTCCGATGTGTCTGTGCGTAACCCACTTTGGGAATAGCCAAAGTGGTGTGTAGACTCTGTCGTTTGAGTCGACCCCTGAAATATCTATTTTTTTATTATAAGCATGTCTTGCTCTTGCTGTGCTGTTGGCCTTTTCCATTTTGTAACGCTGCGTTGCGCAGAGAGTGCTGTATAAATAAAGTTTGATTGATTGCCACTTCAATGAGGAATATAATAAATGCGTTTTAGTCCAAGATGGACCTTCCTAGGCTGGACCATACCGGTGGACTCGTCCTAGTAATTACGATACGCTCTAGTTACCAGCAGCTTAATAAATAGTTCCGTCCCAGAATTTCGGCTGAAGTCCCCAGGCTGGCTTCGGAAACAACCTGTGTACTAATTAATCTCGAGGTTAAAAAAAAAAAAACATACACACTTTACTTTCAGTCATAGAACTTTTGTGGCAGATGCTTTGAATACAAGGGTTGACTGAATCCGGCGAGGACATATCGCTCAAGGGCATCTAGCGGCTACGCATGGACTTTGGGATTGGAACCCCAGTGCCGTCTCCGACGGAGGTCGACTTGAAACATGATTTATTTATTGCCCGTTTCGGGTGGGGTACCTCGACGTCACCCGGACTGGGTGGCGGTTAACATTGTTGTTAATCTCCCCCGGACAATAATAACAATAAGTAATATTGCTCATTATAACGCTCATACTTAACCCAAAAGCCTTGTTTTTTATAAATAGTGTTGGAATTCGAGCTAAAACTTTATTACTCTACACATCCCACTACTCACTACAAAATGCACATGTATATATATATAGTGAGTCTGTACTGTCCAAATGTACAGTATACTAAGAATTATTATACCCTATGTATGTAGTCGATGCACTCCTCGTATCCTGCATCATGCAGCGTAAAAAGTAAGCGTACAACCAACGGTCGCTAACGGAGCATATATCCCATCATGCATTGCACTGAAAGAAAGAAAGAAAGAAAAAACGGCAGACGGACAAGAAGCGATGTCCACCGGAGTAGATCTGGGACTTTTTATTACGCAAGAGCAATGATGTGTTTAACAGAGACTCTAGTCGTGTCCCAAAGTGATTTTTTCATTTAGCGAATGAGCTCACTATATAGTCACTAAATACTCTACATTGAACTCCCCTAGAGAGGGAGTAGGGAATGAGGGAAGGATTTCACTATATAGTCCTCTACATTGAACTACTAGAGAGGGAGTAGGGAATGAGGGAAGGATTCCACTATATAGTCCTCTACATTGAACTACTAGAGAGGGAGTAGGGAACGAGGGAAGGATTTCACTGTATAGTCCTCTACATTGAACTACTAGAGAGGGAGTAGGGAACGAGGGAAGGATTTCACTATATAGTCCTCTACATTGAACTACTAGAGAGGGAGTAGGGAACGAGGGAAGGATTTCACTATATAGTCCTCTACATTGAACTACTAGAGAGGGAGTAGGGAATGAGGGAAGGATTTCACTATATAGTCCTCTACATTGAACTACTAGAGAGGGAGTAGGGAATGAGGGAAGGATTCCACTATATAGTCCTCTACATTGAACTACTAGAGAGGGAGTAGGGAACGAGGGAAGGATTTCACTATATAGTCCTCTATATTGAACTACTAGGGAGGGAGTAGGAGTAGGGAATGAGGGAAGGATTTCGGACACCAAAAAACTAAATGGAACCCTGGATGGGCATGAAAGGTTAAAGGTTGTGCCAGTCGCAATGTCACAACAACAAACTCCAGTTTGTGTTTTGTAATTTTAGGTTACTGTAGCCTCCAGCTAAATCCATGCTTACGTCTCTAAATTGGGGATAAAGCTTTATAGCTAACGGCATACAAATCGACACGCTTCCGCGGCGCACACTAGTGATGTTTCCCCTGGCGGAAGAGGGATGATGAGGGCGTCTGACTCATTGCAACTGATCCAATTGAATGTGTAAAAAAACAAAAAAAGGAAAACATTTGGAAAAAACGCTTCCCCCCCCCCCCCCCCCAAATGTGTTGAAAGCCTCATTATAGACTTACCTCGCCGCAAAACAGGATTCATTTGACTCTCTTCAAGACAAAAAAAGGGAAAAGGAGAAAAGCGCGAGTGCGTTAAGTGCTCATCAGGTTATTGAACCGCCGAGTGTGGGAACGGCGATGGCAAATAGCTCTCATATTTAAAAACGCTCCGCCGCCGCTCAAACGCTGAGTGATTCCCCCGTATTTTCACTCCGGGGGGGGGGGGGGGAGGGGGGAGGGGGGGGGGGGGGGAGGGGAGGGGGGGGGGAGGGGAGGGGGAGGACGACAGCAAACAAACACACATCATTTAAGCCAGTCAGTCGTACATGTATTGAGTGGAAATGAAAAAGGGGAGCGGAGGGGAGTGGAGTTGTAGGGGTTAGGAGGTTGGGGGGGGGGGGGGGTGGTGTGTGTGTGTGTGTGTGTGAGTGTGTGGGTGTGTGTGTGTGTGTGTGAGTGTGGTGGTGGGGGGGGGGTTGGGGGGTGGATCGTTGTGTAATAAATGTGATGGTGCAAAATAAATGATGATGAAGCACCAAACGGTGGTCCCATTCAGACTTATTTGGTTAGCCACGTGACTCTAGCGACACACGGGGAAAATACTTTCTCACTTTCTCTTTATGGCAGAAAAAAGACATTGCGATAAACATTCATCATATAGGCCAACATCTGGGGAGAGAGAGAGAGAGAGAGAGAGAGAGAGAGAGAGAGAGAGAGAGAGAGAGGAGAGGGGGAGAGGGGGAGAGAGAGAGAGAGAGGGAGAGAGAGAGGGGGGGGAGAGAGAGGGAGAGAGAAAGGGTGGGGGGACAGGAAAAGAGAAAGAGAGGGAGACAGACAGACAGGGAGACAGACAGACAGGGAGAGAGAGACAGACAGGGAGAGAAGAAGACAGACAGACGCAGAGAGATGGAGACAGACAGACAGGGAGAGAGGGAGACAGACACATAGACAAGAGAGAGAGAGAGAGAGAGAGAGAGAGAGAGAGAGAGAGAGAGAGAGAGAGAGAGAGAGAGAGAGAGAGAGAGAGAGAGAGAGAGAGAGAGAGAGAGAGAGAGAGAGAGAGACACACACACACACACACATACACACATACCGGACGTGATGGTGGCTGCTGCATAAGCACACACAGTTGCAATTAATGAGCCAATTAAGGCTAATCTCTGCAGTCTTGCACACAAGAAGCTCTAAGTTCAGGTCACACAGTCACCCAAAAAATAGCTCACATTCATTTCTCATCCGGTTTTTTTTTTAAGTAAACCTTCATCTGTGCTCCACAATGAGTGTGTCACCACTGCCCACTTCCCAAACTAAAACAAATGACATTATACCAAGATAGAATCCAGATTGCTTTTAAAAGCCCCGGATAAATCGAATATATATATGTATGGAGAGAGTTTACGTTTTAACCGCTTAAACAAAGACTCATTCAAGTCAAGTCAAGTCAAGTTTATTGTCACTTCACAGTTTACGCAAGTATAAAGCAGTGAGTGAAAATGTTATGTGCAATACCCGACGACAGACAGCAGTTATAAAATAAGATAAAAATTTAATAAAACAGAATAGAATAAAAGTTAAAAAATATAAATATAAATGCAATTTATAAAATGCAATATATCGGCACAGAAAAAGAGCAATATGTATATATAAATCAATGTAATAAAATATACATTGTTATATGCTATACGCCCTTGTTCAGCAGCCTGATGGCCTGACTGTGGAAGCTGTCTCTGAGTCTATTTGTACGGCACTTGATACTGCGGTATCGCCTGCCTGACGGTAACAGTGAGTACAGTTCGTGGCTGGGGTGGGCAATGTCTTTATGATGCGTTTGGCCTTGGCCACGCACCGCTGGTTGTATATATCCAGGAGGGAGGGGAGCTCACCTCCAACGATATACTGGGCCGTCCGCACCACCCTTTGAAGCGCTCTGCGCTCGAGTGCGGTGCAGTTCCCGTACCGGGCGGTGATACACCCTGTAAGAACACTCTCCATGGTGCCGGTATAGAATGTTCTCAGGATGCGGGGGCCCATGCTGAATTTCCTCAGACGCCTGAGGAAATACAGGCGTTGTTGGGCCCTTTTCACCACGTGTGTGGTGTGCGTGGACCATGTGAGGTCCTCGGAGATGTGCACGCCGAGGAACTTGAAGCCGCTGACCCTCTCTACTGCAACACCGTCGATGGAGATAGGGCCGTGCTCTCCTCTCTGCTTCCTGAAGTCCACGATCAGCTCCTGGGACAGGGAGAGGTTGAAGATGTCTGCAAAGACTCCTGCCAACTGGTCTGCGCATGCTCTGAGGACACGGCCCGGGATGTCGTCGGGGCCTGCCGCCTTACGGATGTTCAGCCGCTTGAAGGTGCGGCGCACATCCGCCTCCGAGATGCTCAGCAGGCTGGTCTCCTCAGGCGGTGCTGGCTTCGGCGGGCTGCCGTTCACGTCGAACTGCGCAAAAAAAGTATTTAGCTCTCCTGGGAGGGAGGTAGAGGAGTTCTCTACACAACTGGTTCTCCCTCTGAAGTTCGTTATCGTCTGTAGCCCCTGCCACATACCCCTCGCGTCGTGGCTCTTGAATTTCTCCTCCACTCTGTCCTTATACTCCCGCTTGGCAGTGACGATGGTCTTACGGAGGTCGTAACGGGCTCTCGTATATTCCTCCGTATTCCCGGAGCCAAAGGCGGCGTTACGCGCGTGGAGGGCAGCGCGAACATCGCCGTTAATCCACGGTTTCTGGTTGGGGTATATCCGAACCGACTGGGTCGGAACAACGTCATCTATGCACTTCTTGATGAACCCGGTGACCGACGACGTGTTGATGTTATTGTCCGAGGCGACGCGGAACATGTGCCAGCCATCACGGAAGGGGGTGTAGCAGTGGTCGAGGATCCGCTCGCCCCGTGTGTTGCTCGTTAGGTGTTGGTAGAACTTCGGGAGAACCTTCTTCAGGTTCTCCTTGTTGAAGTCCCCCGCCACGATGAGAGCAGCCTCGGGGTGTGCCGACTCCTGTTCGCTGATAGCCCCGTACAGTTCCTTCAGTGCTGTGTCAGTGTTGGCTTGTGGGGGAATGGAACCAGCGGTCACGGTTACCGCTGTAAACTCCCGAGGTAGCCAGTGTGGACGGCACATAAGCATCAGGTACTCCAGGTCCGGGGAACAGAAAGACTTGAGGGGATGTACATGACTTTGGTTGCACCAAGATCTGTTTATCATGAGACATACCCCCCCTCCGCGATCTTTACCGGAGAGAGCCTTTGTTCTGTCCGCCCGGTGGCTCGATAGCTGCGTCGGTAACCCCCTCCGACATCCATGTCTCCGTAAGGCAGATGATACAGTTGTCCTTAGTTTCTCGGTGGAATTGAATACGAGCCTGTAGCTCGCTTAACTTATTGTCCAGAGACTGTACATTAGCCAGTAGAATGGTGGGTAGTGGGGGGCGATCGGATCGACATCTCAGCCTGACTAGCACGCCAGCTCGCTTCTTCCTGCGACGCTTGCGTGTAATCGTGCCCAAGATGGTCGGAGATAATCCAGCTGTGACTTCGGGCGGGACATCCGAGTCTAAACAATGAAAAAACTCCGGTAGGCGGCAAGAGACTGTCGATCTGATCTCCAGAAGTGTGCAAAAGTTATAAATGAACGTGCTGCTACCTTCCTGAAAAAAGATAGTCGCGATAAAAATAATAAATAACAAAAAACTGCGTTGTTGTGCGGGAGCTCGCGACACGGCAGCCATCTCGTACGGTGCCAAACTCCAACAACCCACCCATCTATGCAGAACGTGGGGTTGGGGGGAAGTAGCAGTAAAGGTCCTACTGGTACTAAGGTATTACTCATCGATCTCGCTCCTCTAGTGCTTTCAAATGTCAAGTGACAAAATGTCAGTCAACGGTGAACCAGGTGACAGGACACATTTTGCACAGAGGTGTCACTCAGGTGTCGCTTCCCCCCCAAAACAAAAACGAACCCACCCACAATATATGACATTATAACACTGGGTATTGGTAGACCAGCGTTTCAGTAGATGGGTGTCAATGGGTCAATGCTACAGGCATGCAAAAGAGAGCTGACCCATAATTAGTGTATGGGGACCACCTGTGTTTGTCCTATACGACTACGCCCCCGGGTGAAAAGGATCTATTTAGGGGGAGGGAGAGAGGGAGAGAGACAGAGACAGAGACAGAGACGGAGACGGAGAGAGAGAGAGAGAGAGAGAGACAGAGACAGAGACAGAGAGAGAGAGAGAGAGAGAGAGAGAATGATGAGGATTAACGAGGCGAGGCCTTGAACTCGCACCGACCGGTGTGTAACTTTTTTGTAACTGCTTCACAACTTTTTCCACTGCAATTTGGAATTACGAGTGTCTGGAGAATTGAAAACACCACACCCACCCACCCGCACCCACACCCAGCCCCAGCCACCACCAGCCACCACCCAGGGCTTAATCAACCCGGGGATTCCTCACAGACCCTCCGTAATTTCATTTGCTCCGCAAGAGGAGGGGAGGAAGAAGAGAAAAAAAGCGAAAATAAAAATGCAGCGTGAAGGAAATTACATTCCGAAACAAAACTGTGTTTTGCTGCTGTGACTACAGTTCCACAACGCAGGTCGAACAAACATAATTAAAGCTTGCTCGTTTGCTGCGAGGCAGCGAATGAATCCCAACAACTAAAGAGAAAGAAAAGAAAGACGAAAGGAGAAAGGAGAATCTCTCAGTGAATCTCTCCGTGTTTCCTAGACTAAGCCCAGAAGAAGGAACCTGCTACCCACACACACACACACACACACACACACACACACACACACACACACACACACACACACACACACACACACACACACACACACACACACACACACACACACACACACACACACACACACACACACACACACACACGTTTAATGCATGAGACAAACACTTCAGAGAGGTCTTAACAGATCTGTTACGAGCTGTCCCACAGACTAGACCTGTTCATCGACACACCCCCCGATTTATTTGAATAACATTCTGTTTTATATATGTGTATATATATATATAAATAGACAGATATGTGTATATATATACTGTATATACATGCATACATACCTATTGTGCTGCCCTCACTATATGTTCCAATTATATAAATTGACAGCCAGATAAACGCCCTCTTGACACCACGACTCTGAAGACACTTGAATCCTTGTCCACAGGTTTATTGATGTTGCAAGGAAGGGTAAAACTGAAACATACAAAATGTGCATAATCACTATTATGCTTGCTTTAAACAATTTTCCCTTATCTTCAATATGAACTAAATCCCATATTTTACTATTTATTACAAGTTACATGTTATTTATCGAATACGTATTTTAACTGTAAATGTAACATATTGCATCCTTTTTAATATGTACAGTAGCCTATCAATTGTACATGCATTTATGGCTCGTATTTATTCTGGAATGGACTAATGACAGTGATACATCATACATACATCAGATACATCAGTAATACTACCCAACAGACCTAACTACACAACGTTTTTCATATTTTCCGAAATAATGATCTGCGATCATACATAGCAATGTAAACAATGAAAACATACCCAAGATGCTACCAAAAGGCATAAGATGTCGGTAGATGTCACTAGATTAGCTCAGAACAATAAACATACTTCTCCGTGATTCATTTCACTTCCTGCTTACCCATCGCTACCTGTCACTGACATGACCTCACTTCCGGTTACATCCTGGGATTCTTAAAGTGACCACAACAGAAATGCAGAAACACAAATATTAATTAGAAAATTATAAACAAGACTTCTACTTGAACTTAAAGTAGATTAGTTAACATAGTTGTAACAAAACACTCCCCGTCTGGCGTGGTAACACGTCATCCAACAAGTCCATGACACCTCATCTTCTTAAGTATCCGGAGGGAGAAGAAGCACTATCTCGGTAACAGGCCTCAGAAACAGTGTTGACCCTCCAGGTTTAACGATCTTCACCTCAACTTGACGCACCTTCCCATCTTTGCTAAGGAAGGTCTGAGTTATTACTCCGAGAGGCCATTCATTTTTTGGTACTTGGTTGTTCTTGAGGAGAACAACGCTTCCTGACTTGACGTTAGGATGAGTGGACTGCCACTTCTTGCGTGCCTGCAGCGACGGAAGGAATTGCTTCCGCCACCTGTCCCAGAAGGTATTGGACAGATGCTGAACTTGCCGCCACTGGCGTTTGTAAAGGTCTGAAACTCCAAACTCGCCTGCGGGAGCAGGAAGAACATTCACCTTTTGAGTGAGAAGAGCAGCTGGTGAGAGTATGAATGAATCATCAGGGTCAAGTGTCACAGGAACAAGAGGTCTGGCGTTGATAATGGCTGCTACTTCTGCCATGAAGGTCACCAGCACTTCATGGGTAAGTTTGTCTTTCAGCTGGAGGAACATCGAGTCTAGAATTCTCCTTGCAAGCCCGATCATCCTTTCCCATGTTCCACCCCAATGGGAAGCATGTGGAGGATTAAAGGTCCATGTACAGCCTTGGTCTGACAGGTAAGTCTTCACAGTTTTGCTGTTGATGTTTGAAGGTATCCTCAAGTCCTTAGAGGCACCAACGAAGTTAGTGCCGCGGTCCGAACGAATATGTTTGACCGGCCCGCGCACTGCAAGAAAGCGTCTTAGGGCGTTGATGAAGCTGGATGTGTCAAGGGATTCTATTACTTCGATATGAACGGCCCTTACGCTCATACATGTAAAGATTACGGCCCACCGCTTACTATGAGAAAGGCC
>CM051022.1:11518659-11565627 GCA_027704905.1 Muraenolepis orangiensis | reverse complement strand
AGGGAGGGTCTGTTGAAAGCCGGTCTGCTGGAAGGCTGGCCATTTTCTGGATGCTGGGTGGAGCTCTGAGCCGTCTGCAAGTTACACATCCGTGAATGATGCTGCTCACTTTTCTCTTCCCACCGACTATCCAAAAGCCAGCCGAACGGACAGCTCCTTCTGTAAAGTGACGACCTTGATGGTGGATCCGCTCGTGGTGCTCTCTGATGAGTAAAGCTGCAATGTGATGCTTCCCAGGTATAATCAGTGGAGTCTTTTCACTCTGATCAAGGCTTGAATGATGGAGACGGCCTCCGACTCTCAGAAGGCCGAATGCGTCAATGAAGGGATCCAGATTTTTGAGAGGACTACTTTTAGGAATCCTTTCGTGCCTTTGGATGCATTTGATCTCTTGACTGTAGACCTCTTCTTGTACTGCTTTGATGATGACGGCTGAGGCTTGACTTGATTCCTCAACAGCGATTTCTGCTTCGCAGTGATGCCAGCCCTTACAAGAACTGTTCTTCTTGGTTGTGTTGAAAGCACGGGCTATGTGTATGAGGCGAGTAATAGCACTTGTTAATGACTTCCAAGATGAGAACTTGGCGAATCGTTGGGAACCAAGCTGCTTGGATGATGCTGTAGTGCTTAAAGATGACACTAGAGGTCGGATCTCTGGGTCTGAACTTGAGTCAACGAGGTTGAAAGTGCTCTCCAGGATACTTGGGTCTGGCATAGACAGAAATCTGGGTCCACTGAACCAGTTGGTGTCTTTCAAATGGCTTGCAGCGACAGAGCGTGTTGCATGATCTGCAGGGTTCTGATCTGTTGGCACATAGCGCCACTGGTTTGGATGAGAAGATCTTCTTATGCGTAGTACCCGATTACTGACATAAACATAAAAGCGCCTGGTTTCATTGCAAATGTAACCCAGAACCACCTTGCTGTCTGTGTGGTAGGTTACAGCATTGAGTTGAAGGTCCAGTTCAGCAGAGATTAGGTCAGCTAACTCTACAGCGAGAACTGCTGCGCAAAGTTCCAATCTTGGAATTGTGTGCTCAGGGTGGGGGGCCAGCTTGGCTTTCCCCATTACAAACCCAACATGATTCTTCCCGGCAGGGTCTGTGACTTTCAAATATGCCACCGCAGCGATAGCTTTCATCGATGCGTCACAAAAGACACACAATTCTCTTCTGACAGCGGCTGAAGGTGAAGTCTCAGCATAGGGTCTAGAGATGGAAAGATTGGACAGCTCTGACAAAGAAGCTCTCCATGACGTCCAGACTTCTTCCATTTTTTGAGGTAATGGTGCGTCCCAGTCACCATTCTCAGTAGTAAGTTCTCTCAGAATAGCCTTGCCTTGGATAGTGACGGGTGCTACGAACCCAAGAGGATCGTAGAGGCTGTTGATAGTGGATAAGACACCTCGTTGTGTGTATGGTTTGATCTCATCAGAGACACTGAAGTGGAAACAGTCTGTTTGGAGATTCCAATTCAATCCCAGACTGCGTTGTATTGGCAGTGTGTCTGCCTCAAGGTCCAGGTCTTTAAGGTCACTTGCATGATCTCTGGATGGAAAAGCTTCCATGACATATTTGTTGTTTGCTGCAATCTTATGCAGCCTCAGGTTTGATTTGGAGAGAGTGTCCTGTGTCTTTTTTAGCAGGTTCACAGCCGCTTCAACTGTAGGCAGGGACTTCAGACCATCATCTACATAGAAGTCCCGCATCACAAAGTTCTTGACGTCAGGGTCGACGTGGGACTCGCTGACCTGGACAGACTGGTGTAGGCCATGAATAGCCACTGCAGGTGAGGGGCTATTGCCAAAGACGTGGACTGTCATGCGATAATCCACAATGTCTTTCGAGAGGTCATTGTCTTGGAACCAAAGGAAACGTAGGAAGTTCCGGTCTTCTTCTTGTACCGAAAAACAATAGAACATCTGTTCTATGTCCGCTGTAAAGGCAATTGCTTCTTTCCTGAAGCGGATCAGTACTCCAAGCAGTGTGTTGTTCAGGTCAGGCCCAGTTAACAGCACATCGTTCAGTGACACGCCGTTGTATTGGGAACTGGAATCGAACACAACTCGGATTTTCTTGGGTTTCTTCGGATGGTACACACCGAATGTTGGCAAGTACCATCGTTCCTCTTCCTCACTGAGAGGAGGGGCTAGCTCAGCATGACCGTTGTTGAACATGTTGTTCATGAAGCTGAGGTAGTGGTCTCGCATTTCAGGCTTCTTCTCAAGGTTGCGCTTGAGAGACATGAGGCGCTTCATTGCGTGGGGCCTGTTGTTAGGAAGCCTTTGACGTGGACTCTTGAAGGGTAGTGGTGCCTCCCAACTGTTGTTCGGTTTTTTCCGTAGTCCTTCATCCATTATCTTCATAAAGGATGCATCCTGAATTGAAGGACCCACCTGGTTGTCATCTTTAGTCCGCCAAAACACTGTACATCCTAGGTGGTCAGCATCACAGGTAGTTTCCTCCTCAGGATGTGTTGGAGGGTGGTCGGTGACCTGGGCATCACTGTATCGTTCCTTAACATGGAACACGTTAGGGCATGGTTCAAAGAGAGTGGGGCGTTTGAACTCTGTGGTGTTGGTGTAGAAGCTGGCGACTGTCTGAGGTTTGTGAACGCTACCTAGACATACATTTCCTACGATGACCCAGCCCAGATCCAACTTCTGTGCGTAGGGTAGGTTGTGAGGACCGTTCACCTGTTTGCGGACTTTATGGACTCGGATAACATCCCGACCTAAGAGAAGCACGATGGGGGCTTGTGGGTCGATGTCTGGAATGAGGTGCGCCACTGACTTTAGGTGTGTGTGATGGCGAGCTGCATTAGGGGTTGGAATCTCATCTCTGTTATTAGGAATGTCATTACATTCTATGAGGCTTGGTAATGGAATACGGACAGTTCCATCAAGAGATTCTACTTCATAACCACTGGCTCTTCTTCCTGCGGATTCTTTTACTCCAGCATGTGTAAGGAGCACTTGGACTTTGGTCACTGAACACTTCAAAGAACTGTGAACGAACTAGCGACCTGTTGCTTTGCTCATCCAAAATCGCATACAGTTTCAGTGCTTTGTCTCTGTGGCCAGCTGGATATACCTTTACAAGGCATATTTTTGAGCAGGACCGGTCTATCAGATCTCCACCGCAGACTTCTGTGCATTTGGTGGTAACATGAGCTTGGGGTGAAGGTTCCTCCTTCTCCCCGCCGTACTTAGGAGCAGGGTCCGCCTCTTCTGCCCAGGGTGCAGGTCCAGGGTGAAGAGCTGTGTTGTGTCTTTCACTTTTACATTCTGCACATTGAACTTGGACTTTACAGTTCTTTGCGATATGTGATGACGAAGAACAGCATTTGAAGCACACGCGATTCTCCATTAAAAATGTCTTGCGGTCTTCAATGGATTTTTCACGGAATGCACGGCATTTAAGTAGAGGGTGTGGTTTTCTATGAATGGGACACAGTTTATCGCAGTCATCAGATTTTGTCTGCCACTCACCAGGATCAGAGCTTGCTCTGGCAAATATCTCTGTTTTGTGGACAGAGACTTCTCGCTGTTTGTTTGGCTTCCAAAATGTCTCCGCAGTCCTCGGAGCCGTGTCTGCATGAGAGATGAAGTTGAAGCTTGGATCGTTCACAATGCTAGCTTCCTGGCTAACAAAGTCTACAAAGAAGTCAAATGGAGGATAGGAAACATGATGTCGCCGTTTGAAGGAAGCACCAGCAGATGCCCACTTTTCCTGCAGACGAAATGGGAGCTTCTGCACTATTGGGTTGACGCCTCTTGCCGTGTCGAGGAAAGAGAGGCCCGGCAAGTCTCCTTCATCCTTGGCTGACAGCAGTTCCATTAGTAGGTCACTCAACTTTGTCAGTTTATATGGATCTCGATTTGTTATTTTTGGAAAGGTGTCAAGTCGTTTGAACAGAGCGTCTTCGATCACTTCTGTTGAGCCATAGGTTTGCTCTAACCTGTCCCATAACATTGTCAATCCTGTTTCAGGGCGGTTGATGTGTATTGCTCGTATCTGTTCGACATGTTCTGCAGACTCTTTGCCAAGCCACTTCAGCAGAAGATCCATCTCCTCGCATGCCGTCAGGTCTAAACCACTGATTACAGACTGAAACGAGCGTTTCCAGGCTCTGTAGTTCTGAGGCTTGTCATTAAATTGGAGTAAGCCTGTAGCCACAAGCTCACGACGAGCAAGGTATCTTACAAAGTCATTATTGGGGTTTGGAGATGTGGGATAGGGAGTAGGATGACCATTGTCAATTTGAGATGTGGAATGTTGAGCATGGTCCTTCCGGAACCTAACTTCACGTGGCCCATGAACACGTTGTTCGCTAGGCTGTTGTGAAGTACGGTAAGGTGATTTGGAGACCGTATTGGATTGGTCTGGAAAGAAAGGGTTGGCTTGGGGTCTGAAAGGTGTAGGTGAAATACCGTAGCTGGGGGGTGGCTCTGTTTCTTCAGGGACACCATTATCCCGTTGCTGAAGTTCTGTCTCTCTTCTTTTGGATTGGTCCATAACATATTGTTCAGTGTGTTGTGTGGCTTCCAAGGGGACAGAATTGATTTGTAAATTGCAGCTGTGTTTTTCACTTTGTACATCACTAGCAGCTTCGAGTGCTTCTGCTTCGGCAACAGCTGCAGCTGCCTCTTTCTTATAATTAAGCATGTCCATAGATGCTTCCAATTTAGCTTTTTCTAGCTTTAGACTAACTTCCTCTTCAGCAAAGGAAAGACGTACCTTTGCTGCTTCTGCTCTCGCTCTTGCTCTGGCTGCAGCAGACCCAGTTGTAGATGCATTAGATCTTGATGGACATGAGGCACGGGAAGGTGTCTTAAACGAAGGTGCGTCCTCTGCCATGGCAACGTCTGGTGGTGAATCTGTTAAATATGTCTCTGCCAGTCGTCGGCTGAGTGTGACGACGTTGTTATTGTTCTCTGCCAGCTCGAACTACGTTATCTTGCCGGCTATCTATCTATCTATCTATCTATCTATCTATATATATACACATTACATTACATTAGGTAAGAGAACAACTCGTCACCAGAAGTCAAAAGTGAATTTCATTCCTGACAAGTCTCCAATAACTGAGCCAGTGCTCAGGTAGATATATATAGAAATAGATATAGAGATATAAAGATATACACACATCTATATATATATATATATATATATATATATGTACCTGTTGAGGTCAACAAATAGTGTTTGGAGGCCAGTGTCCTAGTTATAGTCGTATACTTGCATACTTTTCCGAACATAAGAAAGGAGATCTCAAACTCCAAAAGAAGAGAGGTACAGAGGCCTGTGGAGAAGAAGTGATGGGCGAGGGTTTAGAATGAGACCAGAGAGGGAACACGGGATGAGGCTACAGAGAGAGAGAGAGAGAGAGAGAGAGAGAGAGAGAGAGAGAGAGAGAGAGAGAGAGAGAGAGGTGGAGAGGGACGGATGCATTATGCATGAGAGTACGACTCAACCTGAGGGGGGGCTAGGGGGTGTGTGGGGATGCAGGTTCCACTTATCTCACTACTGTCTCCCTCACGACACACACACACACACACACACACACACACACACACACACACACACACACACACACACACACACACACACACACACACACACACACACACACACACACACACACACACACACACACACACACACACACACACACACACACACACCCACCCGAGAGAGAGAGAGAGAGATGAATGAAGGGAAATACGCAAGACTTAATAAGAAAACAACTGTGTTTGATAGGGAGAGAGAGAGAGCGAGAGAGAGAGAGAGAGAGCGAGAGAGAGAGAGAGCGAGAGCGAGAGAGAGAAATAAAGAAAGAAAGAAAGAAAGAAAGACAGAACGAGAGAGAGAGAGTTTGGATTTGGTTGCAAAGCGCTAAATGTAGAGAGAGACAGAAGGACAGGAGTTGATAGGAAGTGGTCCGTTCCTGTATGTTTTGCTGCTGTCCTGTCTGTGTCCTCGTCCCGTTTGTCTCCCCCAGGTGGCCTGGGTGGTTTGTTTCTCTTTGTTTGCCCAAAGAGATACAGTCACACACAGACAGATAACATAACAGGAGGAAAGACGGTGTACACTCACGCAACACTAGGACATAATCGACGATGGCACGTTATTCTCAGACGATACCGCACTGATAATGCACTTTTTTTTTGCAATGTCGTCACTTTGTTCAGACCGGGAAAGAAAAACTAATATTTAGTAGGCGCAGCGTGCCTAAATAAACATAAGGGGGGGGCACACTTTTCTTTTGAGGAAGTCAAGCTGTCACCCGATTGGTCGCGTGCCATTTAACAGTTGGTCAGTCACTTAGCAACGGGTGTCAGGGCTCTCACTCAGGAGAGCCCTGACATGTGACAAGTGTTCAACAGCTACTCGGCCGGTGTGTTGTATTGTATCTTGGCAACAGTTCAATACACCGGTTGGTACAACACGCTCCCTGTGTGTTGTATGCTGGAGGAGCAAATACCAAAAAATGGATGACTTGAATACGGCTACCAACTTGTCACTGAACAATGACGTGTGCGCGTGCGTGCGCGTGCATGTGTGTGTGTGCGCATGCATGTGTGTGCGTGTGTTTGCGTGCGTGTGCGTTTGTGCGTGTGTGTGTGTGTGTGCAAGAACATCTTCAGCTGCTCCGCGAATAAGTCAAAAAATGAAACTGGATGCTGCATCGGAGCAACGGAACGTGTGCTGATTTTGATTTATGAGCGAGAATTAGGATTTTTAGATTGTCATCATCGGGGCCTAAAGGAGCCGTCGGAGCGAACCGTAACCAGCCATCCGGCGCACTGACGTGAACAGCCCGATCCGATTAGAGAGAGTAGAGCGCACAGATGTGCAGCGAACGTGCTCCATCACGTCTAGGAAAAACCCATGACGAGGTCTGCTGTGCCGTCTGCGTCGGAGTTTTTCATCCGTCTAACTCGCGAAAAACAATCGTATTTGGGTTCGAATTTTCAGATTTTTGAATCCCAACTTCCGGCAGCATGAGTGTGTGTGTGTGGTTGGCGGCTGGTTGACGCAGCCCCACCTGGCCCCAGTCAAACTGATTAGAGTCTGGTTGAAGCAACCTCACCTGGCCCCAGTCAGACTGATTAGAGTCTGGTTGAAGCAGCCTCACCTGGCCCCAGTCAGACTGATTAGAGTCTGGTTGAAGCAGCCTCACCTGGCCCCAGTCAGACTGATTAGACTCTGAGGCTGCTGGACACCTGCGGGTGTCCTCAGTAATCGAGGCCCACAGGTTAAACCAGCCATCACCACCACACACCACACACTCAAGAGGAGCGCTAACATGTCAGCATGTTCCATCTGCTGTGGCTGCTGAACAATTCTCAAACTCTCCAATAAACCGGTATAATCACCAATCAACCTGCGTCCTTGTCTTCGAGGGGAGCCCAAAGAAGCCACCTGGATTGGAAGGTAGCAGTGTTGAATGCCACAGGCGCCTTAGTGAGCTGTACCTGAAGCCGCTTTGGATACAGGAGGCGCTTCAAAACAAGAGCGTCTGCCAAATGACTTAATAGTCCGATTTTTGGGATTTTTTTCAGTTCTAATGTTATGATAGTTATGCATGTTCGTTTTTTCCCGCTTCTTGTCCATCATTTTTTGTCACATTCCAAAAATGAATGTAGTGTGTGTGTGTGTGTGTGTGTGTGTGTGTGTGTGTGTGTGTGTGTGTGTGTGTGTGTGTGTGTGTCTTTGGTTTTGTTTACCCCGCCCAGTAAGCACACTCCCAGAATTCCTTTCTGCCACTTAACTAGTCTATCCACAAGCCATCTGTTGACGACAAGGAGATAAATTAAAAATAAACAAGCAGGCAAGCACAGTCAACACACACACACACACACACACACACACACACACAGAGACACAGCGCAAGTGTACAGAGAAATCAATCCGTCAATCCGTCAATCTTCGCTTCCCGACATGTCGGCGGATCGAAGCCCCAACTGCCGGTCACCTTGGTCCCCCTTTGAGCTAGCATGTTCGTGACTGCACTGAGAGAGAGAGAGTTTGGAGGGAGAAAGTTTGGAGAGAGAGAGAGAGAGAGAGAGAGAGAGAGAGAGAGAGAGAGAGAGAGAGAGAGAGAGAGAGAGAGAGAGAGAGAGAGAGAGAGAGAGTTTGGAGGGAGAGAGAGGGGAAGAGAGAGAGAGAGAGAGAGAGAGAGAGAGAGAGAGAGAGAGAGAGAGAGAGAGAGAGAGAGAGAGAGAGAGATGGTGGTGGAGGGGGGAGTTAGGGAGGGGGGGGGGGAAACTAACTAACTAGGGCAAAAATAAAAATGTCTCTCGAAGGGATTGTGCGGGAGAAGGTGGAAGGTCAGACGTCAGGTGTGCCAGGACGTGCGAGGACGGCTTCCGAGGACACCGGATGAACAGATTCCTCCCCGTTTCCCCCGGGGAGAATACGTTTGTCTTGGAGGAAGTAGGCGCAGGGAGCAGAAGGGAGAGGATGGAGCAACTTTTGTTAAAAGGGGTAATGTTATGCAATATTTAAACATGAATATGTATTGGACCGACCCGTAAGGTGGCTGCTGAGTCTATCTTGAGTATTAACGATCCAGATGTTAGATAATGGTTATTATTGAACTGCACAGCGATGCCCGTGGTTCCTGTAAATGAACCAAATCAACTTGAGGACAGCTCATCACACCAAGACTTAAGTTAAACATGTATTAGGTTTCCCATGTCCCCCTTGTAAGTCGCTTTGGACAAAAGCGACTAACTGCTAACTGACTGTAATGTAATGTTACCGTGGGAATTATGAATACTTACAAATGAAAATAACCAAAGTAGATTTAGAATTAAGCCCTTTAAGCAGAGTGATTGTATTCTCGCCACTAGACTATAATAATTAGCAGTTCAATAAGAAGAGAGATTTCAATACAATGGGGCAGTAGAGTCAACTATTTCCCATAAACCACAAAAAAGTTCAACTGGTAACATGAATTTTAATCTCTTAAAGGGAGCCACACTGAGAGAGACATGAGTCCAGATATGGAATTAGATGTGTGAGAGAGAGAGAGAGAGAGAGAGAGAGAGAGAGAGAGAGAGAGAGAGAGAGAGAGAGAGAGAGAGAGAGAGCAAGAAAGAAAGAAAGAAAGAAAGAAAGAGAGAGAGGTCACTGAGACGTAGAACAGCAGAACTCCAATACATACCGTATTGAAACATTAATAAAACCAAGCTCACCTGGCCTGCATTAAGATACATGCCTGTGTGTGTGTGTGTATGTGTGTGTGTGTGTGTGTGTGTGATGACACAGACACGGACAGAGGGAAGGTGCTGCCCTATCACGACACACACACACACACACACACACACACACACACACACACACACACACACACACACACACACACACACACACACACACACACACACACACACACACACACACACACACACACACACACACACACACACACACACACACACACAAGGGTCCTCCTGTGTTCTAAGGCCTGGTTAGAACCAGCACTACAGGATCCTGTGTTGTTCTATTTCTCAATCAACATCTACTACATGTCAACATGTCACGGGAACACAATGACATCACAAAGTGATGACATCACAAAGTGATGATATCAAAGCCCCCCCCCCCCCCAGAGAACACAGTTTGAGTTTCTGCGATGACATCACAGAGGAGTGAAATCACAAGGCTCTTCCAGAGTACACAGCTGGGGTTTCTATAATAACATCACAAAGCGATAACATCACAAGGGCAGGCAGCCCATCCCCCCCTCCGTGGGGAGAGCGGAACTCTGAGGACCAGAAAGCCAATTAAAATGGTTTCTATAATGACATCACAAAACAATGACATCACAAGGGCAGGCAGCCCATCCCCCCCCCCCCCCTTCCTGGGGAGAGCGGAACTCTGAGGACCAGAAAGTCGGAGTGTTGCAGGGCTCAGAGAAGCCCTGCAGCAGAACTGGCAAGTGCCTCCAACTGCTGATACACACACATACACAAACACATGAACACACACAGTCAATACCAGAAGCTAAACTAGCTAATGGAGATGAAGTAGCGCTGCTTAGATGGGTGTGTGTGTGTGTGTGTGTGTGTGTCATGTTTTGGAGGATAAAGTGTATGTGAATGTCCTCCAAATTGAGCGACCAACCTTCATAGCCATTAACAGACAAGTTTCTCTCTCTCTCTCTCTCTCTCTCTCACTCTCTCGTCAGTTGACAAAAAACGATTCAATTTAGTTGCATGCCACCATTTGGTAAGCGGCTAATGTATCCATAGTTCTTTTATTTTAGAAATAAAATCTGTTAACTCTTGAATATGGAATGCTTTGCTGGTCGCTGTAGTGTAAAGACTACTTTCTGTTCATGAACATAGACTGAAACTTAAACTCAAATGTATATTGACACCATAGCAAAATATGCTAGGTCTTGGCTTGTGTAGCTGTTCCCTCAGACAGATGGTCAGATCCGGGTCTGTATTGGAGTCCATCTGAGCCACCTCTAAATAAGGGAATGGGGCGTGTGTGTGTGTGTGTGTGTGTGTGTGTGTGTCTGTGTGTGTGGAGAAAAAATGTATACAAACTCAAGATGAAAACAAAGTATTTTGTTGTGCAACCTGCGACGCTGTGCTCCATCGCCACTGTGTGACCAATATGTGGTAAACTGGAGAAGCAGTTAATAATCTGACCACCAAAATTGGCATATCATCATCCGTGACTTTATTGTCCTTTTTATTATTATGTTACAGTGTTTAAGAAAATTCATACTGCGGGAGGGGGATGGGAAGTAAGCATTACATCGTACTTGTTGCATATGGCACATTCAAATCTTCAATCTTGATACTTCAATCTCTCTTGAATCTTCAATCTTGAGGACACGACATCAGTGTTTCCTACACAGGAAGTGCTTTGGAGATATTTTCCCACTACGCTATCAGACACCCCCCCCCCCCCCCCCCCCCTCCATAAAGCAGGTCGGGAGGTCGTGACTGGTCCACATCACCGATAGGTCGGCGTCGTCTTTAAATAGCGTCGACGCAGCTCAGCCGTCTCATTTCCACACTGCTCGACCCCTAACTGATACTCCTTATCCCTACCGAGGGTATAGGGAACGAGCCATGATGAATTCATTCATGGTTCGCTACATTCGTCTAAATCGAATGACAGAAATCCCTGGGTTGGCCAGAGAGCTATTTTGTCATTCTCTATCAGCAGCAGCGAAAAACAATTCCAAAACCCCCCCCCCTCAAAACCCAAAAAACGATCCCTGTCGGGCAACAACGCTACACAGCGCGGGGTTAAAGTTCACTCAACCTCTAACCACCTCGGGCAAGTTTATGGCTGAGTTTGCAAGCCGCAGTCAATCACTGAAAACCCTGATGGGTTATGGATAGCACCCACGATTGCAACAGAGAGAAGTATTGTGCTTTCAGGCAAAAGGGGTTTGTGTGTGTGTGTATATAGATAGATAGATAGATAGATAGATAGATAGATATCTATATATGCATATGACGTTTGAAGCATGATGCCTGTCTTCTGGTTCTTACACATTTTAATCCAGGAACAAGACATTTGAGAGAGAGATAGGAGTTTTGCAGAAGAGTTTCGAGTTGTGCAAACATTACAGCATCGTAAATGAAAAATGTAATATGTACTGCTTTGCATCTGAGAGACTCGAGGGCAGCGGTTTGCCAGCGGCGTAGATCCCACTATATGCAATATACTGTCTAACCATCACGACACCAGAAATAGAACTTGCGATTGTTATGGCACGTTGGTGCAACGTATCCACTTATTTTATGCATTTGTTAAATACTTTTTTGGACTGTTTCTACGATGAGTTGACTTTCTCAGTGTTATACACAAGGACAACCGATCACATTTACGGAGTCCCGTTTCCTGTCATTCACGTCCTGTTTCCGGTCAAAGCAACAGGCTAACACACCTATAAAATAAACACACACCCAATTGTTAATGAATAGATTGCATGTGTTTTAAGCAATGAGCAAATCAACACACACATTACTTACAGGTCAGAGCACCTTTATTGAAGTGAACTGAAGCAGTCGACGCTGCCACCAGCCATTAAAATGGCCACTAAGATTCAAGATTGCAATGGAATGCTTACTCCACAGTCCTTTCTGCAGTATGAATTTCTAAAATACAATACTATAAAAAAACAAAACGCCAGTAGTGCAGCAGCATCGTGAATACAGTGCAGTAACTAATGAGTCCAGAAAGTCTATAGCAAAGTATGACAACTTAATGTGAATGACAATGTTATGATAGTGGCAGCACTTCTAGCAGTTCAGTAGGCCCACTGCCTGTGGATAAAAACCGTCCTTAAACCTGGAAGTCCTTGGATGCTGTGGAACCCGGCGACCGGACGGTCGGGGGGGGGAGAAGAGATGGGCTACTTGAGATGGAACATGCTAGAGCTCTTCTCCTCGAGTGTGTGTGTGTGTGGTGGTGGTGGTGGTGGCTGTTTTAACCCGTGTGCCTTGATTGACAACGACCCACAGGTGTTCCAGCCACCAACCACATGAACCTACCTGCAGATTGAAGTCTGTAGGTAGGTTGTTGTTGTTGTTGTTGTTTTCTTGGTGACTTGTTATTGGTATGGTGCTGAATGTCGGCCGGGGGTCACCAGAGTGTTCTATTTGTGTGTGTGTGTGTGTGTGTGTGTGTGTGTGTGTGTGTGTGTGTGTGTGTGTGTGTGTGTGTGTGTGTGTGTGTGTGTGTGTGTGTGTGTGTGTGTGTGTGTAACAAAAAAAAGCCAAGCAGCCATGGGAGCAGAAAGCAGGAGGAAGGCAGGAGCGAGCACAACGCAGACAATCAGTCGCCGGGCACATAAGAAGATAAAGGTGTACACACACAGGGTGGCCAATGGAACCAAAGACAATTGGACAAAAATAGAAGATGCACAAAACTAAAGAAGATTGCAAATTCTCGGGGTTACCTACGGTCTTATCTGGGTTTTTTTTTTTTTTTGATGTCCCCCGGAAGATAACAGCGTACAAGACGGGGGGGGGGGGGGGGGGGGCATTTGCATCACATTTTATATTCAGCAGGTAAATCCATTTCAATCAGGAGAGACTTTGAACCACAGCCTTCGTTGACACACACACAAGGCGACTAGACCACCATCAAGGTATTCTTTATGGAGACGACGATGGATCCACAAAGTCGGAAAGAGTACATGAAGAAATGAAGGACCGAATATATGCCCCCCCCCACCCCCACCCCCTCCTCCTCCTCTCCCCCCAATACCCAGGAGGTGTAGATATAGAGGTGTGTTTAAACACAAACAAGGTTCCCGATTGGTTGAGAGATCAAAGGGGCGTGGTCTTCAATGACAGCGTGGGAATCAAAATTGAGCATAGACCGATGGGAAGCAGAAGGGGAACGTCGTCATTCTGATTGAATGGAATTGTGGAGTGTGTATGTGTGTGTGTGTGTGTGTGTGTGTGTGTGTGTGTGGTGTGTGTGTGGTGTTCAGCTGTGGGCCTTGATTACCAATGCACCACAGGTGTGTGCAGCCTTACCCAGCAGCCCCAGAGTCTAATCAGTCTGACTAGGGGCCAGGTGAGGCTGCCTCAACTAACCACTAACCAACACCACACACACACACACACTTTTTTCACTGTTACCGTCAGGCAGGCGATACCGCAGTATCAAGTGCCGCACAAACAGACTCAGAGACAGCTTCCACAGTCAGGCCATCAGGCTGCTGAACAAGGGCGTATAGAATATAACGATGTATATTTGATTTATATATACATATTGTAGATATCAAAGAGGAGGATTGTCGAGAGTGTTATTGCTCAACTCTTGTACATGAACGTACCGTGCACACATAACTCTCCTGCTCCGGTCATGGACCAGAGCACCCTGGTGCTTCGGCCCATAGCTTTAGTGTTGTAGTGCCACACTTAAACACTGTAGCAATTTGTCTGCTGGGGGAAGATATGGCGGTCAGTGATTGATTGATTTATCTTGGCCTTTGTGTGTTTCATAACCACTTCTTTGATTGGCGGCCAGGCTCGTCTTTGCACGTCAATAGTAGCCGTGTGGATGCTAGTACTGCGTAATTGCTAGGGGTCGAGAGACCTAGACGTATACACACACACACACACACACATGCACAGACACACGCACGCACGTGCTCATGTGTGTGTGTGCATGCAAGCTTGTGTCTGTGTGCATATGTGTGCTGGTGGTTGTATATGCATGTGTGTGCATGCGTGCGTGCATGCGTGCGTGTGTGTGTGCACGTGCGTGCGTGCGGTTGTATATGCAGGTGTGTGTATGTGTGTATGAGAGTGTGTGTGTGTATGCGTGCGTGCATGTGTGCCTGCATCTAGCTGCGTGCATGGGCTGCCTCCAGGCAACAGTGTGTTTAAAGCAAAGCAGGAAGCACCTAATTGGTTTCCAGATTCAATAGGTGGTCCCCTCGCTGCCTTGCCTATTTAGCCAATGAGAAGAGTGCTCAGGAGCTGACATTAAAATCAATCCTGGTGCATTATGGGTAAGTAAGACACATAATGTGTGACTCAGTCTCTTTTTTAATCACCACGTGTTTAGGCGTGCAGATGTGGTGTCTCTGTGTGGATGTGTGTGTCTGTGTGTCTGTGTGGACGTGTGTGTGTGTGTGTGTGTGTGTGTGTGTGTGTGTAAAAGTGCACTACAACCCCTTCGGGGGGAAACAACTAATGACGTGGAAATAGGAACATAGCGGCACTACGGAAGGAAGCGAAGACTGAAGGAGAAACACAGAGAGAGAGAGAGAGAGAGAGAGAGAGAGAGAGAGAGAGAGAGAGAGAGAGAGAGAGAGAGAGAGAAAATCTGAAAGAACGAGAAGCAGAAACAACGAGAGAGAGAGAGAGAGAGAGAGAGAGAGAGAGAGAGAGAGAGAGAGAGAGAGAGAGAGAGAGAGAGAGAGAGAGAGAGAGAGAGAGAGAGAGAGAGAGAGAGAGAGAGAGAGAGAGAGAGAGAGAGAGAGAAACTCGCGTAAAAATCAATGCATAAAATAAATAAAATAAAAGATATGTCCACACTTTCTTTGTGGACTCAGCTAATAAATGTATGCAGTGGTAATGATTAGCTTTTTGGTGGTTTTTTTAAGGACGAAACTATTAACCAAAGAGGAAACTGCAGATAAATGACCCGAAAACTCCGTAATTATCCGCAGTAAGTCTGGTTAATGATTCAACACTACCCTTCATCATATCGGGGTGGGGATTGTGTAGCCATGGAATAAAAGATATTTAGTCTAAATGAATGATGGCGAGATTTACCCTTAAGACCACTCACACACGGCTTGAATGTCAAAGAGGATGAATTACTTTGTATGATGATCATGTATTTGAATCCAATGACCAATCCACCGACGGTGATATATGCGGTCGATATTGTGTACAATTCCTGATGCTAATTGTGACAATACAGGCATCGTATATACAAACGTGCAGGCATCGTTCACACAGCCAAGTTTCTCTCCTTCCAAGTGAATGGTCAATGCCTTTTATACAGCACTGTTATCCAAAGCGCCTTCGTTTCATAAGTTTGCTTAGAACACATTCAGTGTACCGTTGCAATGACATCAAGTGGGTTAGAAAATAGGCAATCACCTCGTCAATTGTTATATTATGAATGTTATGGCTCTAGTTGAGTGCGCCTGCCTCCGTATCAAAGCCCAACTTTCATTGTAGACCTCCACCGGTTCATCTCAGGCCCAATCAGGGCCTCTCTTCCCTGATTGGGCCTGAGAATCCATCCAGCCTGTCAATCACAGGTGTGTGCAATGCAGCACTTCTCATTGGCTGAGAAGCGTAGCGAGGGAGGGAGCAGGGCGGGAGGGAGGGAGGGGATTTTCATTTTTTTTGGTTGCTTTTAGTTTCAAGTTTCAGATTCAAGTGTCTTCTGCTCTTTTCTGTTCTCTCTCTTAACAACTATCTCATCACTGCACCAACGACACTTTTTTAGAGAGGACTCCAGAACAAAAGGCATAAAACCTTTCAAAACCTTCGAAAATCATAGCCTTAGAAGAACCAACAACCATTTGGGAACAAAGTAACTGCAGTAAACGCCCTAAAAAGGGCCGTTGTTACACGTGTTCGCAGACAGATGGCGCTGTGGCCCTTTAGGTGCTCCCGGGGACGCAAAGACCGCGGGGGAAAAGACCGCGGCTGCCATTGGATGATTGAATTTCACAGACAAAAAGCTCACTCAGATCTTTAAACCAACGGGTTTTTACGCAACCAAGACGTCAGGTTATATAACCGAGACATCCCTCGGTTGGTCTACTGTCTTGCCACTACGAGTTTATTGTTTATTATTATTCTCTCTCTCTCTCTCTCTCTCTCTCTCTCTCTCTCTCTCTCTCTCTCTCTCTCTCTCTCTGTAAACGCAGAAGTTGGAACATCACTAGGTGCGTGTGCATGTTAGATGGCATTATGCCAGAACACACACACACAAACTCTCTCTCTCTCTCTCTCTCTCTCTCTCTCTCTCTCTCTCTCTCTCCTCTCTCTCTCTCTCTCTCTCTCTCTCTCTCTCTCTCTCTCTCTCTCTCTCTCTCTCTCTCTCTCTCTCTCTCTCTCTCTCTCTCTCTCTCTCTCATCAAACACAACATTTGCCTTGTCCTTTTGCCGTTGTCAGGGATTACTCTGGGCTTGCATGAGGAGCTGTGTCTCGTATCTTCAGGGCCACGATGCCCGGGTCTGCTTCCTGACCCCCCCCCTGCCTCTACCCCCCCCTGCTCGTTGTAAAGGATGTGCAACGCAGAGCTAGGCCGCAAACCATGCATGTTGTACACGTACACACACACACACACACAGAGGCGTACACGCGCACACAAGAAAGGTCAACTTCAAACTCATTTTTCAACCTATTCCCCAGCAAGCAAGCAAGCGAGCGCACACACACACACACACACACACACACACACACACACACACACACACACACACACACACACACACACACACACACACAACACACACACACACACACACACACACACACACACACACACACACACACACACACACACACACACACACACACACACACACACACAGGATTTGCATTCACACTTTACAGGAAGTGAGGTCAGCGAATCGGGGGGAAATAGCCCTCGGCAACAGGAAACAAGCCGCGTCTTTTATGACACCAAAAAAGTGCAAGAAAAGGAAGGACTAACTACTAAACTGAACTAAAATTCATGAACAATTCATGAACATCCATCCAGTCTTACAGAAGGTTCCGGGGCAGTGCCTGTATTACAGTGTGCTATTTTGTGTTGAGTAATAAAGATCTTATAAAGTACAAGGTTATTACAATGACCATAATTAATATGCTCTGCTGGCCACTTCTGCCGTTTGATATTTTGGCGACAAACTCTTCAGGTCTCTCTCTCTCTCTCTCTCCCCCTCTCTCTCTCTCTCTACACCCCTTCTTCTCCTCCCCCCTCCTGCCCTCCCTCCCCCCTCCTCCCTTCCCTCCTCCCCCGCCTCCTTCTGGTTTCCCTCCCCTCCACAGTGGTGCCTCTCCTACACCCTCCATCCTTCTCAGTCATCAGGCCCCCTTTTCCTTAAACTTTTCTTTCTTCCTCTACTGTACGGTTACAATAACAAGTATACGACTTTGCCGCTGGTTTTTCCACAAAGGTGTTGTGCGTCGCCAACTGTGCTGAATGTGTGTCAAGTTTTCTGTTCTATTCGTGTGTTATGTTTAGTTTAGTTCCAGGGTTTGATGTCGATTTGAGTCCGTCTTCCTCCTCCTTCGCCCCCCCCTGTGATTGTGTGTGATGTCATTATTGTTTGTGACCTGGTGATGTCATCAATAGGTCCAGGCATTCACTGTCTCTTTGCCAGACTGTCTTGTCTCGTTATGCCGAGTTCTCCAGCGTCTGGTTTCCACGTCTTGCCACTCACACCGTCCGGTTTTTCTGTGATTAAGGTCTTTTGCTTTTGAGCTTTAAGCTTTTTCCATCATCGAGTGATATTTTGTGTTGGACCTTGCATTTTCATCAGTAAAGACTCTTTTTACTTTATCACTGTGTCTGCACTCCGTGCTTTGGGGTCCACACCTTGTACGCCCGTGACAAAAGGTCGGTTTTTTTCTTTTTCTGCTACCGCTGACCGCCGGTCGTAGTCATTAGCGGCGGCTCGCGACTACGAAGCCGATATCGTAGTAGTGGACAAACGTGGACCAAATAGTCAGGGTGACTGAGGGTGACTGAGGGTAACAGGGTCAATGTGCATTGAATGGAAACAGGACAAAGTTCCTAGCACAAAGGACAGAACGGGCGGTGACATTAAGGTGCTGCAGGTAAAGATGGGATAGTGGTAAAAATATAACTGTTCTAACGCTTATATAACTATTTTTTATACCTATGTAGACTGTCTTTTAGCAACTGTAAACTGTACTTGTGCTGTACACTGACAATAAATTTGAATCAAATCTAATCTAAAGAGAGAGAGAGAGAGAGAGAGAGAGAGAGAGAGAGAGAGAGAGAGAGAGAGAGAGGAGAGAGAGAGAGAGAGAGAGAGAGAGAGAGAGAGAGAGAGAGAGAGAGAGAGAGAAGAGAGAGAGAGAGAGAGAGAGAGAGAGAGAGAGAGCAAAGAAATAAAATGTCCCTCTCATGCCCCTCCCATCTCTACGTTTCCCCTCAATTGAGAATGCATCTGTGGTTGACATGCAAGATGGCCAATCATCGAACAGATGTCCTGATTGGTCCGAAATTCCGACCAATCATATGCCATCATGAGGCGGGCGCTGTCAACTCAGAACAGATATCCTCACAGAACCTTTCTCACTATTGGCTGATGACGGATGACTATGACACTAACGCTCACCGAATCACAGTCAAAGAATAGTTCTTAAATCACAGCACCTTTAAGAAAAACAAAAAGGAGGAAATTAAATCAATACGGACCATGTGCCGTCTTGAAAGGTATCTGTAAAAGCAAGGCAGCTTTACCCTTTTAATCCAATTCCCCTCCTTCTGCTGCCTCGGACACAATGGGACTTCAACCAACCACTGCAGCTCTGCCCTGTCTGTTTCTTACAAACCCTTAATAAGAGAGAGAGAGAGAGAGAGAGAGAGAGAGAGAGAGAGAGAGAGAGAGAGAGAGAGAGAGAGAGAGAGAGAGAGGAGAGAGAGAGAGAGAGAGAGAGGAGAGAGAGAGAGAGAGAGAGAGAGAGAGAGAGAGAGAGAGAGAGAGAGAGAGAGAGAGAGAGAGAGAGGTCAAGGTGAATGGAGTTGACATTTTAGGAGGGACATAGTAACTCCGATGCGGTCTTGTATTCAGTGGAACGCGAGGCCGTATCTCTCACTGCAGTCCTCTAGGGCCGTGTCTTGTTGTCATATCGTCAAATGTGTAACACACACACTCACACACTCACACACACACACACACACACACTTCCAATTCCTTCACGGGGCAGCAAATCCTTAACGTGTGGCTCAGGTGTTCGTCTGGTTTTGTAAGACACACAAGTAGTGTGTGTGTGTGCGTGCGTGTGCGTGCGTGTGCGTGCATGCATGTGTGATCATCAAGTCAGGGTCATTAGAGCCAATAATCCACATGACACTCATAATGGGGTTTTAAAAGGATAACACATTTTATGTTGAACAAGAAAAAAATGACAAAGTGACAAAACACCTTTGAATCCGCATACGGAGCAGAGCGAGCGGATGATATTTAAAGATTAAAAAGCATTACGCATTCGCTGTTTCGAAAGGATTTATCTCCTGGGGGGGGGGAAAAAAACAAGGAAAAAAAGAAAGAAAGTGAGCTTACCGATAGCCGCCGGGTCAATTAGCTTGTCGGTGGCCCCTATTGTACAGCGAGTTATTATGGCCTTTTTTTCTCTCTTCTGAAAATATTCCCCAATTACGCTCCATACCGCTCCACGACGGCTAGCCCTTTCTAGGACGAAGCGCGTAATGAGCGCAGAGGTGGCTTAGCGAACACACACACACACACACACACACACACACACACACACACACACACACACAACACACACACACACACACACACACACACACACACACACACACACACACACACACACACACACACACACACACACACACACACACACAATTAGTCCACATCTCACCAAGGAAATGCTAAATGGCGGCAGGCTGGCCGTGGCTAGCGCTGCGCGGGGTTAGCGTAAGCCGTGGGGGGGGTGGGGGGTTGCCTAGCTGGTCACCGGGTCCCGCAGGCACACGAGCACAGCCTGGACTTACAGTAATTGGAGACCTTTAGTTCTGCCGTGGTTTTGTCCCACGGCAGATTATTGCTGTTGAATACATTCTTTGAAACTTCTGGGGACGCTTGTACGCTATTGGACTATCGACGTGACATAATTCACCTTATGTGAAGTTAACCCCCACGGGTTATTAGGGCTTACCTGTGGGGATGTAGAGACACGGGGGGGGGGGCCTTTCTGCAAGAGGAGTGACGTTTTACCTGGTGTCTTTGCTTTGTGTTATTCCAGTGAAGTTTTGTTTTTACTCCGCTGTTCTGTTTTCATACAACAAAAAACCCCACGCGTTTTGTTGTGGAATTGTCGCATCCTTTCGCAGTTCCTACACGCTGTGGATTTTGAAAAGCCTCGCCTCGTGTGACGACCAAAAAAGTCGACTTCAAAACTTTAAATGTTTTACATCTTACCAAGGACAGCGGGGAAAGGGAATGCCGCGCACACCATTTTAAACGCACGTACAAGAAGAAGCATGTGGCGTTCTCCCGGAACGCCTGCGATGAACCCTCAAAAAGAATCCTTCTGCACAATAATTCACTTAGTCATTTACACCGCATGTAGAAATATTCAATCTGGCCTACAATACCACGATCGAAACGGACAGCATTTTCTTTAGGGGGGGCCTAACCGTTTATTTTTCCGAACAATTGTGAAAGAACGCATTCAAACATTCATTGAGTAGAACGATTGGGAACAACCGGCACTGGCGGCACTTGAATAACAACGGCTTGGTTTGTTTTGATCAAACTGTGGACGGAAGCAATCACTTTGTAACAAGCCTCGTACCACACACACACACACACACACACACACACACACACACACACACACACACACACACACACACACACACACACACACACACACACACACACACACACACACACACCACACACACACACACACACACACACACACACACACACACACACACACACACACACACACACACACACACACAACCTCTGATACATTGAGGCAAAACACTGCCGCGTTCACATCGAATAATTAATTAAACGTTGGACTTGAAAACGTTGAACGGCCCTGGTACTCCACTACATTACAAATACCACGGACCGATGGACAGACAGACCTTCGTCGGGTGAACGCCGATATCCAAGGTGCCTTCCGATACGGTCAACCAAGGGTCAGTACATGTGCAGAGATGGTGAATGTGTGAGAAAAGTGTGTCCAGGCATTCGATTGGTGTTATGATCTCCAGGTGGGCCGGCCGGGATAAATGTGTTGTTTTACCCTGCGCTTGTAAGCGGTTCTTCTGCTAGTTTTTTTAATCTGGAAACACACACATATCCGGAACCTAACAACTTTATACTTTATACTCTTTGTACTTTTAAATCAGGGTTCAAAGCATTTTTTTTTTTTTTGATTTTATTAAATCCTATCCTGTAAGACACTGGCATTTATGTTACCCTGCTATACTTTTATTTTACATTTCTATTTGAAATGATTCTCTTTTATTTTGTTGTCCTTTAAATGTGGTTCCTGCCACTACGTAAAGCGCTTGAACAGACTCTGTGCTTTTAGGATGCTATATAAATACGATTGCCTCTCCTCTCTTCCTGTCTGCTTTCTATTTTCTATCTGCTCAACCACTTGATCCAAAGTGACTTGCAGTGCTAATGTTTTTTTAGACACTCAAGGCCCCCCTAATCATCGGTTTGGGGGGCGGGACATACAGTAGTAGGTTTAGGTTTAGGGGACTAGTGTAAAGCTTCGCGACAGCAACAGGCTAAGCAACAGACTAGCCAATAGTCAATCACTGTGCTAAAGGTTGACAATAGAGCAATGTGATTGGATGAAATACTTGCCAGTTTAACACCAGTACGCAGAGGTAAGAATACACAAATACATTGACAAATACAACATTGAATAATTGTATAATTGTCATTGTATTGAAGTAATTCAACTATACGTAGCCCAATTTGGACCTAAGAGAGTTATTTTTTATTAAAATTTTGTAGGAACTTGAAGGAATTGGGAGAACGCATCTTGCTCACGAATGCCTTTGTATGGACATTGGGTATCGAACTCCTCGAACCTTTCTACTACTACTTTCCACTACCCTGCCTAGCTACAGCCTATATTTTAGGCGTTGTTCCAGGCTATACTGAGGGTTGAACCTACGTCAGAACACATACACATACATCGGCCATAACCACTGGCTGGTTGTAATACATCGCGACATCGCGCCCATCGTTTGTGGGATAAAACCAATACCAAACTCCATCCTTTCAGACCAGAGACACGATCTGGCCGGGACACTTTCCCCAAGAGCTTGAACAGACTTGTCTTTGCCTGATTCGCATCCCCCCCCCCCCCGACCAGACGAGACACATGGAAAACGTCTTGGACACACTTGGCTCTGGAATGGGTCTCTCCATTTTCCCAGAGTGGAGATATGTGAGGGAGGACAGGAGGTGTGATCGGAGGCCAATCTGAAACGTCTTCATTTATTCATAATTCGGCATGAAGGGAAACCGCCATGCATAATTTTCAGCCCCAATTACACGGCATTAGCCGGGGTTTCCCCTTGGGGGGAGGGAGGGGGGGGGTATAAAGATATAATAGGGGGATGGAGGGAGTAAGGGGGAGAGAAAATATGAGGGAGGGGAGCAGTAGATAGATAGATAGATAGGAGGGAGGGAAGAGAGAGAGAGTTAAGGGAGGTAGATTTAGAGAAAAGGGAGGAGAGAGGGAGAGAAAATAGGAGGGAGGGAGAGAGAGAGAGAGAGAGAGAGAGAGAGAGAGAGTTAGGGGAGGTAGAGTTATAGAGGAGGGAGGGGAGACAGAGAAGAGAGGCAGAGAGAAAACGGAAGTTGTAAGGCGGAGGGGAGAGAGAGAGAGAGAAGTGATGGTTGATAATCAGGGCTTGACATTAACACCGGCCATTGGCCAAATGCCCGTAGGATTCGGCAATGGCCTGTTACTCCGTCACTCTTACCAGCCTGGCGGTGACCTTTTGGTAGCATTTACTATGAAAACATAACCATTATAGTTACTACAACTCCCATGAGCACTGGATGCGCTCTGTGTGCTCATTCAATTGGCCCATCTACTTAAGGGGGGGGGGGGGGGGGGGATTTTGGCTAGTAAAATTGCTGAGTGGCCAGTGAGCCAAAAAGTTAATGTCAAACCAGGACAGAGTCAGACAAGGGGAAGAGAGAGGGGGGGGGGGGGGGGAGAGACAGAGAGGGAAGGGGGAGAGGGAGGGAGGAAGAGATGCAGGTAGAAAGGCTCCTAAAGAGTGAGATTAACAGAATCAAATGGGAAATAGATGGGGAAATATGACTGGAAGCGTAGAATCATCACATCATATCAGCCTTTAGTGCTTTAGTGCACATTAGCTGTATGTGGGTATTTTCTACATGTCTATAGGCACACTGTGGTTATTTACACACCTGTATGCAAAATATAGAATAAATATCTAACCCTTTATTGAATTCTCTACCATATGGGGAAGAGAGAGAGAGACAGAGAGGGAGAGACAGACAAGACAGACAGACAGACAGACAGACAGACAGACAGACAGACAGACAGACAGACAGACAGAAGTGAGGAGCACGCGCTGTATATAAAGAGAGAGACACAGAGCAAGAGAGGAAGACAATGGGCGGAGATGTATTTCAATATACAGCGGATTACATTTCTGGGCGGCATGGAGCGTATAGCGTTCCTACAGATGTGTTACAGCCTGTGACGGAGCATCAAGAAGCCCATGTGCGCAAGAAGAAAGGTGACATTAGAAGAAAGGTGACAGTCGTCCCCCATCACACACACACACACACACACACACACACACACACACACACACACACACACACACACACCACACACACACACACACACACACACACACACACACACACACACACACACACACACACACACACACACACACACACACACACACACACACACACTCATCTTTAATGAGTGGCATATTTACATTTGATCTTTCACACAGATTAAAGATAACCAAATGATCAATGCAAATTTATAGAGCCGCAGAGGGGAATCTGTGTCTGGGAGATCTGTGCGTGCGTGCGTGCGTGCGTATTTGTGTCCGTATCAACAGCGCCGAAGGAATAAAAACGTTCAGAAAATCGCAACCAAAACATTCTCGAGTGCATCATCCTTCTCTTCACCTTGCCGCCGCCCCCCCACAATTTTAGCTTTTGTGTTCATAGCTTTATGCCTTTTAAATAAGCCTCCTGATATCACCCCCCCCCCCCACCCCGGCGCTCCTAAGATGGACGCCTGCGGTTCGAGTGGACTCCCGACTCCCGATTTAAATACCAAATGGCTAGACTCCCTTTTTAAGGGATATCGAGGAGCGCCTGGAGGACAACAACACAGATTTTGACCGCGCGTTGAACGGAGGACGAGACACAACATAAAAAAATAGTGACTTTAACTATTTTTTTTTATGTAGCGCTCATGCAAATAACATCAATAGCAGCCATTCCAAAATAGATTGTTTTTCGGGGGTGTTTTCTTTTGGAAGGTAACGGGCGCATAGGAATCATGCAAGATTGATCCAGTCACTGTTTCAATGATTGAGATGACATGTAGCATCTATTCACTGGGAGAATCTTTGGATTCAAAGCGAAAAACAGTAAATATGCACGTGCACACCGCCGCCGCTAGCCAAAATCAATGGCTTTCTCCTTGGCTATAGCTTGGCCTTCCACCCTCATTTGCTTTAGGTTAGAACTTGAACTATACTTGTATAGTAGGTATCCCAACTAAATTGTACATACTGTTATATATATACGTATATATATATATATTCGTGATAATGTCATTTACTGTTACTTTTGTTCCTCACTCCAGTGATGCCTTTGATCATGTGTATTTTTAAACCAAGTAACATTGTGCTCTCATCTCTTTCGCTACTCTCTACTCTGTACTGTTGCTTCTAACACACACACACACACACTTGCTGATGTCCACCTGACAGTTGACTGTCTATCAGGACACAAACACACACACAAACATACAGGATGTCTACCTGTCAGCAGAACAAGACTCTGCCTATCAGCTCTGACAAGAACATCCCTCCTGTCACACACACACACAGTCAGAAATATACACATGCACAGAGAGAGAGAGAGAGAGAGAGAGAGAGAGAGAGAGAGAGAGAGAGGAGAGAGAGAGAGAGAGAGAGAGAGAGAGAGAGAGAGAGAGAGAGAGAGAGAGAGAGAGAGAGAGAGAGAGAGAGAGAGAGAGAGAGAGAGAGAGAGAGAGAGAGAGACAAAACCAAAGTAAAGTAAAGACTCACACAAAAACTGCCGAATCATCACACAAGGAGGGAGCTGGCCCTTCCGTGTCGCAGAACCATGAAAGCATTCGTGTCAAGCACATGGAACTCAATCATTTATAATTGATTATTAAGAAGTCACAAAAAAAATATCAAACAACCCCCTTCATCACACACTTGGCTTTTATGAGACGAGACGTCGAATTCACTTTTTGCTCCGATTTGAAGCTTAACAACTTTTGACATATTTTTTTTTTTTTTTTACTATTAGTCGTCAAAGTAAAAATGATAAAAAAGCACCAGAAGTACCATCGCGCAATGACAGGTTTCCCAGAATACATTTGTTAGGTTGTAAAGCAGTTCACCAGCCTCAGTGGGGTGTCAGCAGGGGACATCGCCCTTAAGGATCACTCGGATTGTGGTGTAAAACACCATGAGATTACTTACCGACGCTGAAATCACACAATTGAACGATTTATTTTTCTTGCTTTTCATACATTTTTGCAGTATTTCTTCGGACCGCCACCCCCCCCTCCCTCCCCCCCTCCGGGTACGCGATACCATACCATGGGGGGCTGGATTCGGGTTAAAACATTTTTTAAATCAATTATTCATTATGATTTGTCAATACTTCTCTACAAAATACATAATGGGAATCTGAACTGCAACTGCATGGACTGCAGAGAATAGGCATGCACTTACAGTCACTTACGCTGACACACAAACACACACACACACACACACACACACCCCCGACACACACACACACACACACACACACCGACACACACCTAGTTCCAGACCCCAGAATAACAGCCAGTTGATTAAACCTGTGCTTTTGTATTTGTTGCCGGTGTCTGAGAGCCCTTCCTTGTCGGTGAAGTCAAATCGAGAGGGCACACGTCATGCAACTCCGATCCTCCTGATTCTCCGAGGAGGCGAGGAGAAATCAGTGTGATTTCCCTCCTCCACGACCCCCTCCGGTTGACAAATCCATACCTGCACAGACAGCATGCAGAAGAACCCCCCCCCCCCTCACCCTCACCCTCGCACAGGAGGACACCAGAGACGACTCCCACGTGAAATAGGGAATATATGAATATATTATGCGGAATCAAAAAAAAGGAACTATTTGAATTCAGTGGTGAGTGGCGGTTGCATTTCAATGCCGGCGATGTCTCGGCCATGAGGGGGGGGGGGGCGGACGTGGGAGGCGAATTACTGAACACAGTAATATCCAATAATCATAAATGTTAATCGATGTTGTAAATATGATTTAAAAATATTTGTCCACTCGAGTATGCATTCTTGTATCGTCTTCGGACACTGTGTATTTATTTGTGTGTGTATGTTTGTGTGTGGTGAGGAAGAGGAGAGGAGGAAGGTGGTTTGTGTTATAGCGTGATCTCAGTTCATGTCTCTCTCATGTCTCTCTCATGTGTGTGTGTGTGTGTGTGTGTGTGTGTGTGTGTGTGTGTGTGTGTGTGTGTGTGTGTGTGTGTGTGTGTGTGTGTGTGGTGTGGTGATGAAGAGGAGGAGGAGGAGGAGGAGGAGGAGGAGAAAGGTGTTACAGTGTGATCTGAGCTCATGGCCGGTCCCCCTGTAAATAAACATGAGCCTTTTGTTTACACTTCAGCAGCTGTGATGGGCTCTCCGGGTCCGCCGCTGAGAAACACACACGCACACCTATCTTTATATAGATACGTAAACACACACACACATATTCTGAGAAAAAGATGGCCTCTGAGCCGTGGTTCATGAAATACATCAGCAACAGACTCAACAGTGGATCAGTCGGAGTGTATCGATGTGGAGAGAGAGAGAGAGACAGTCTGACAGTCTGACAGATTGAATGAGTCCTTCACAGTTCATCAAGCTTATTAATTGACTTGACTGTCACAGTGCACAGCAGAGAGAGAGAGAGAGAGAGAGAGAGAGAGAGAGAGAGAGAGAGAGAGAGAGAGAGAGAGGAGAGAGAGAGAGAGAGAGAGAGAGAGAGAGAGAGAGAGAGAGAGAGAGAGAGAGAGAGAGAGAGAGAGAGAGAGAGAGAGAGAGAGAGAGAGAGCGAGAGCGAGAGAGAGAGAGAGCGAAACATGCAAAGCTATAGAAGAGGAAGAACAACATCTACTCAAAAGGAAGAGAGAGAGACCATACAGTAGAGTACATATATACGGTGCTCGACTGCCAGCCTTCTCCCTGCTGGGCATCCTCCAGCAAGATGCGCCCTAACCCCCCACACTTCTGCTAAATTATGTTGAAGAAGTAATATACAAATACCCCAGCTTTAAAGTAGACTTACTGGCTTGTAGTAATGTTTGGTGTTGATTCATACTGCGGGGGGGGGGGGGGGGGGGGTGCCGGGGAGTAAGCATTCCATTGTACTTGTTGCATATGGCAAATAAAGATATCTTGAATCTTTGATTCACTGTGATCTCCAAGACTTACATACGTACAAGATTCAAGATTCATGATGTGTATTTATTTAAGTTCAATGGAATGGCTAACTAACAATATGCACTATATGCATTTCTCCCTTAACAATATGAACACCATCCAATCGATGAATGAATGGTAACACTGAGGTTATATCAACGTGTTAACATCCATATTTTGAAAATATATGTAGAGAAATGAATAAACAAGGAGTAAACTGGCTTCACGTGAACCCGAGTCTGCATTAAAAGGCTCATAAAAGACTCTAGCTCTCTTGTTCCCTTTTTTCCTTCCCGACAACTCCGATACTTCATTTGTTCACCTAATTAGGAGGACAAAAGAATAGTATTACAATCCAACACGGGCAGATTTCTTCGTCAAAGATGGAGGAAATAATTTCTCACTGCTAGCTGCTGTTATGGCAGTTATTACTATGAGCTAGGCCTTTTTCAAATTGGCCAAGAATGACGTTCGACTATTCCTTCTAAAAACATTATTTTGCACATTATGTCCATATCCCGATTGCTCCAATCAATACCTCTCACACACACACACACACACACACACACACACACACACACGGATGGATGGATGGATGGAGGTGTGAGTTTTTCGTTGCGGGGTTAAAGCGCTATAAACATCCCGATTCAGACGAGTGTGTGTTTACGCCTTTCTCGCTAAAAAACAACAAAAAACAAACGTAAAAAATTAAAAGGTCAAAAACCCCAAACATACATAATTATGTTCTTTCCGTCTGGAGGTGAAGTGGCGAATGACATTTGATTCACCGTTACCACCGAAGACTTGAAGACTAGTCCCTTAACATCCAGACCACGAGCCCGTGTACACCTTTCTCACAAAACAACAAAGAACTTCAAAAAAATTCCAAATCCCCCCCCCCGAACATAATTATGTTCTTTCCCCTCTGGAGATGAAGTGGCAACAATGACGCTACAATGTTCTTGGCTGAGGATCTGATTGCACGCATGCGGTGATGTCTTCTTCTGCTATTACTCACACCGCAATATTATTTTTGTACATCTATTTTTCTGCCGTCTTGAGGGATTTCACCCTGAGCAGTGCAGTGTTTGTGGCAGCTGTTTTTGAAATGTATTCCTTCCAAAGTTTTTGCGTTCACTTATATGTAAATGTACCTCCCCCTCAATCTTCTCTCTCTCACACGCACACGCGCACGCACACAGAAACAGACACACCAACCTACACACACACACACACACCAACCTACACACACACACCCACAAACACAGATAAACACACACACACCACCCACACACACAACACACACACACACACACACACACACACACCCACACACACACACACACACACACGGACACACACACACACGGTGAGCCAAGGCGAGCGAGGGGTTGCCGCTGCTAACCAGAAACAGGCCCCTAGCATGATGGATTTGCGCGTATAAAACAATCAGGGTCTCAAGTCACAGAGTATGCGTGAGTATGCGTCCTTCGCAGAGCGGATACAGCTATCCGTCTTCCACCGCAATCATTCTCTAGTTAAGGAAGTCACGAAACACGACTTTGAGCCGTGTGCCTTTTTCTTCGTTCTTTCTTTCTTTCTTTCTTTCTTTCTTTCTTTCTTTCTTTCTTTCTTTCTTTCTTTCTTTCTTCTTTCTTTCTTTCTTTCTTTCTTTCTTTCTTTCTTTCTTCACTACGCTCTCCATTCCCAGTTCCTAAGTGATTGAAACTGAAACCGAAAAACAATTGCACTAATACATTCTGTACAGAATTTCACAAGAATGGACTTTCCACACCCACACACACACAACATTGTAATGAACTCTGTGTATTTCAATCAACATAGCATCTGCACCATGAGGCCCACCCGGAGCCTTTATTACACCCCACTGATCTTGTCGTTTCCTTCAGTCTGACGTGCAAGTGGAAACACGTGCCTGGCAGAGACGTCCGGGAGTGGATGTCCATGCGCCACCATTTGAAACCTCAAAGTCACGGTTGCCGCGTGTGCTGGCGGCGCACACACGCACACCTGTCAGCAATTGACTTGGCTGATTGCTAATCACCTCACCTGGGGTTATATCTACCCTGGCTTCCTGTTACCCCGGTGTTAGGTTGTGCGTCGTACTTCATGGTTGCTACTTTGTACATTGGTACATTCTGGACGGAATCGCCATGCCGATGTCCCGGAAATCCAGATTCATTGCCTATCCCGCGTCACTGCCTGTCTCGCGTTACTCCAGTCTATACGAGCTCCCCGGTAATTATAGTTACCTGTCCAGTACCTGTCGCTACTCCGAACTCCCGGTATCTAGACTTCTCGCTCGTCCCTGATCTTCTGTCTGTCTGGTACCTGTCGCTACTCGACCTCCCGGTACCCAGACTCCTCTCCCGTCCCGGACTACTCGCCGGTCTACTACCTGCCAGTACTCCGCGGATCGACCTCCCGGTACCCAGACCCCTGGCCTGTCCCCGTTCACTCTTGTGTTGCGTTTGCTTAAATAAAGCATTACGTTATAGCTCCACTGTGTCTTGGTCTGCGTTCTGGGTCCCCACCAAACTATCCCTACATGACACTCAACCTGGACAAGACCGGGCTTGAGTTCTTCCCTGGAAAGGGCTGTCCTAAACCGAGACCAGGGGCCGCTTGTTTAACTCTCAACAAGTCAGCTAATCAGTGGTTAACTTTTAACGCATGGTTAAATCGGGTTGTTCAAAGGGTGTTTAGTGATCAACGAGCGATTAACCAGTGGTTAACTTTAATCACCGGCTGAAGGTGTGTTAAACTATGATTAAGACATTACGAGTGATTCTTGTTTAGCTTTTGCCCAACTTTTTGCTGCTCCACAACATGAATCAACACCGCTAGAGAAGATACCACCAAGGAAGACAACAATTAACATATATACAGCATAAAAATTGAAATAATTATATAATAAATATATATAAAAACTTTTCAGTGTTTCCCTGCTCTCCTCTACCAACTATGTTAACATAGCTAGTGATTAGTTAATCACTCGCCCAATCACCCTTTAAACAACCCACAGTCAACAAATGTTTAACTAACGACTGATTAAGAAGTGTAACAACTGTGATTAAGACTTAACGACTGATTAAGTTAATCCCCCTTTGAACAACCGGCCCCTGGCTGTCACCATTGGTGATGCTGTCGAGAGAGAGAGAGAGAGAGAGAGAGAGAGAGAGAGAGAGAGAGAGAGAGAGAGAGAGAGAGAGAGAGAGAGAGAGAGAGAGAGAGAGAGAGAGAGAGAGAGGAGAGAGAGAGAGAGAGAGAGAGAGAGAGAGAGAGAGAGAGAGAGAGAGAGAGAGTAAAGTAAAGACTCACACAAAAACGGACGCCGTGTGTGACCCTGGACGACCAACTGTCCTTCGGCCAAACATCGCATCAGTGACACGCGTGACCGGGTGTCTTTGTCCGCTTTGTGTTATGGTGAGTGAATGAAGAGTCCAACAACCTCTCTTTTGCTTCCCCCCCCCCCCCCCCACCCACACACACACACACACACACACACACACACACACACACACACACACACACACACACACACACACACACACACACACACACACACACACACACACACACACACACACACAACACACACACACACACACACACACACACACACACACACACCCACACACACACACACACACCACACACACACACACACACACACACACACCCCTACAATAAACATTTCCTAACGTGTGAATACCAATATTCAACACCATCCTCCCGCTCACACCGGAGCACGTGCTCTCCCAGCTGGGGAGGGCCTGACTACCTGCAGGTGGAACACTGACTTCCTTACCAACAGGAAACAGCATGTGAAGCTGGGGGGTAAAACCATCTCTGGCTCCAGGTCCACCAGCACAGGCTCCCCACAAGGCTGCGTTGTTTCTCCCCTACTCTTCTCCCTGTAACACAAACAGCTGCACCTCCAGCCACGAGTCTCTCAAGCTCCTGAAGTTCGCGGACGACACCACCCTCATCGCAACTCATCTCTGGGGGTGACGAGTCTGCCTATCGGAGGGAGATCGACAGACTGCTGACCTGGTGCAGTGGTAACAACCTGGAGCTAAACTCTCTTAAAACTGTGGAGTTGGTTGTAGACTTCAGAAAGAGCCCAGCCCCCCTCCCCCCCCATCACCCTACACAACTCCCCGGTTCACACCGTGGACTCCTTCCGCTTCCTGGGCACCATCATCTCCCGGGACCTCAAGTGGGAGCTGAACATCAGCTCCCTGACCAAGAAGGCCCAGCAGAGGCTGTTCTTCCTGCGGCCGCTGAAGAAATTCAACATGCCTCAGTCCATGATGGTTCTCTTCTACACCTCCATCATTGAGTCCATCCTCACCTTCTCCATCACCACCTGGTTTCCCGCTGCCACTGCAAAAGATAAGTCCAACCTGCGGCGTGTCATTCGCTCTGCGGAGAGAGTGATCGCAACCTGCAACGTGCCCTCCCTGCTCCAGACCCTGCATGACTCCAGGGCCCTGAAGCGGGCCAGGAAGATTATGGCCGACCCCTCTCACCACAGGCCACAGTCTCTTTGCACCGCTCCCCTCCGGCCGGAGGCTGCGGGCCATCAGGTCAAGAACTTTAAGCCACAAACACAGCTTCTTCCCCACGGCCTCCAGCCTCGTCAACAAGGCCTGCCTCCCCCTCTGAAGATCCCCCCCCCCTACTGGACCCAGCCCTCATACACCCACACATACATTCATACAGACATATTTATACTTTATTAAGTATAAATTAAGGATTAAAATGCAAAATTTGCACTGGACTTAGTCCTTACTGAACATCTTTGTACATACTGTTTAGCCTTGTTTTAGTCTTGTTCTGTTTTGTCTGGACCCCTCCTCTCACCCAGGCCCCAGTCTCTCTGCACCTCTCCCCTCCTCTCACCCAGGCCCCAGTCTCTCTGCTCCTCTCCCCTCCTCTCACCCAGGCCCCAGTCTCTCTACTCCTCTCCCCTCCTCTCACCCCTCAGGCCCCAGTCTCTCTGCTCCTCTCCCTCCTCTCACCCAGGCCCCAGTCTCTCTACTCCTCTCCCTCCTCTCACCAGGCCCCAGTCTCTCTGCTCCTCTCCCCTCCTCTCACCCAGGCCCCAGTCTCTCTGCACCTGTGTGTTTCTACTGTATATATATATAACTGTATATGGTAATAAACCACTTTCTGATTCTGAATATAGAATAAAGATAAGTACAATGAATACAATTAAGAAAATAATAATACAAATGTGTTTTCTTTGTAATTATATGTACATAAACAACAGTACTACACACGCACACTTGTTAAGTAGACCTAGGTTTTCCTGATCGAGCTAGGAGGGCGTTTGGGGCGTTAAAAGGGATGGACCATATGGCCAATCGCAAACATAGACAAGTCTACCAAGAGACGCATCTTACCCAAGATGAACAAACTGAAATAGTACATAAATGTTAAATTTTTTAAATGTTTTCTAGGCGAAAAGCAACAGTCGCTTCTGCCAAAGGCAGGAAGGAAAGCAGGTTGTAAATTGGCGACTGTGTGAATGCGTAAATTTATAGGCTTATCAATTTACGCGCCCCATCATTAAGGCACAAGAAGATCTGACTTTAATTACAATTTTGTATTCCATTTAATTCATCTTGCGTGGATGTATTCTTAGGGTGTGCAAGACAAGTTTAGCCTTATTCTTTCAGCTGCAACCCCGGCAGTGTTAAACAGTTTGGAAAGAACAAATCTAAAAACAGAATTCTAATCGGTAAGTAGGCTTGATTGTAAGGTCAACGAGGGTTCAGTGCTTTCATGGGCTGTTTTTGTGCTGTGATATTGGCATCCAACAGTCGCTCTGTTGGAACCACCCTGCAAATGTTTTCCCTTTAGGTTCTCCGCGTCACGCTTAGCGTACACACGTACCTGGAGCACCTTGGTACCTTGGGGCGGCAGTAGTCCAAGTCTGTTGGGACTTGGCCCTGGGTCGCACTGGCTCAAGAAACTGACAGAGGTATGTAATTCCCTTCGCTGAGAATATATATATTTTGTATAAAATCTGCCAAAAAGCCATCATTTGGGTTTGGTCGGTCTCTAAAAAAACTCTTGCCTACCTTCTGGAGACCCTCTTGCCATTTGCCCACCAAGTATACATGAGTATGTATACTTGTAATGTCTTCCAACATGTTCTAGAAACCATGATGCCAAGATAATTGATTGATTGGCCAGTCGGCGGTGCTTTTACATGTGTTGATCGGTTACCTCAAGCATCCCCTTCTCCATAGCAGGTGTGGTGTGCCATGGCGATGTACAGGACCCCGTGTGTAAGACGTAAACATTCATTTGCCGTTCAGTGAAGTACAATGGAATGCTTACTCCCCATTCCCTCCTGCAGTATGGATTTCTAAAAAAAAACAATAAAATATACACAATAAAAAGTGACTGATGGATGATATGTACATGTGTTGAATTCCGCATAAAGCATATAAAAGCCTTTTAAAGTGCCAGTAGTGCAGCAGCATCATGAGTCCAGAAAGTCCAGCAAAGTACGATAGTGTAATGTAATATGGATGACAATGTTGTGATAGAGACAGCACTCGCTGTTTTTGCTAGGTATAATGTGTTGAAGAGAAGAAGAATATTCCTATTTCTGTTTGTTATTTGAGGGAAAGAATACCCAGACGCTTAAAAGGAAAAGAAAATGTTGCAAGGTTCCTTCAAGTACAGCCCAACAGTCTGGAACTACGGAGAGGTCTGAAGCAATGCAGAGGTAGGTGGTAGAACTGGCTGAGAGAGAGAGAGAGAGAGAGAGCGAGAGAGCGAGAGAGCAAGAGAGAGAGAGAGAGAGAGAGAGAGAGAGAGATAGTGCGTGGGCGTTCCAAGTCCCAGCTGAAAGGCACTGGGTTCTGTCTGCAGGCTAACCTGTCGGCCTCCTTGATCCCTGAAATGTATCTGAAGTCACTCGGGATGAAAGCGGCTGCCAAAGCCAAACGACTAAACAGGGAGCATTACCCCCCGTGGATGCATCATCCATAATCCGCCATCGTTCCGCCTCCGGAAGGAAGGTGTCAGAGGCCCCCCCCTCCCGCCCACCCGCCGCTGCGATTGGTTTGTTCGAAAACTCGGCTCAGGGGTGTTATGCGCTACACCTTAAACTGTCACTTCCTACCTCTTGCTCTGTTGCGCGGCGTCGGCGTCGGCCAATAGCAGGCGCCGCCACCTCAGTCCTCCGCTTCGAAATGGAAACAAGGTCAACTTCCCGTTGGTAATTCCCAACTCGAATATAAAGGGAGGGGGGGGGGAGGAGGTGTAACATCCATGTTTATCTATAGCTGCTGGTGGATAAGTGTTGAGAAGGAGGGGCAGGGGGACGGGACGTACGTCGGTGTGTCTCTATAGCTGCTGGTGGATAAGTTGGGAGGTAGGGGGGGGTGGTGTAGAGGGGGGTAAGGGGGGGTGTGGGGGGGGGTAAGGGGTAAGGGGTAGGTAGTGATTTGTAAAACCAAGGAACGTAATTACAGTGGACACAGCATCATCTGGACCCATTACTGTCCCCGTACACCCACACACAAACACACAACACACACACACATACACACACACACACACACACACACAAAAACACACACATACACACACACACACATATACACACACACACACACACACACAAAACACACACACACACACACACACCAACACACAAACACACACATATACACACACACAACACACCCACGCACAAGCACAGAGAATGGAAACAGATCATCTTTCATGTGTTCATGTCCAGGTGTTGCGTAACAACATAATCCAATAAGAGAAAGGAGACTGCAAGACTTTATATGACATATAGCCAATCTTTTTCAGCGTAAAATCATCTACAGGCAATTTCGGGTCAGGGCATGCTGCACAGTTTGCCCTCTCTTCGAAACTTTTGGAGTCTAGTTCACCTGGGATCGACATTTAATAACGTTCTCCTACATGCGGGGTCGCCCTGACCCTGGAAGATTGCCGGCGACCGCAAAATCGTTCCGTGGTCGTCGGGCTGCACCCGTGTAGAGAGAAGCCAGATATACTGTTGGAAGGGAAATTTAGCTTCGGGAGGTTCCTAACTGAGGGAAATGACCCAGAAGTATTTAAGTGGCAGCCACGATAACAGCCGGTCGTACCCTCTCAGTGGAAAGGTGCTTCGATTGCTTCCTTTCTTATGTCCTGTAGCATAGGGCTCACCGGAACACCCCGGAACAACAAAAGGAAAGGGTAATACCGTCCCACAATTCCTTGCGGCAGCAAACAGGGCTCAGGAAGGAGACAATTCCCCGGATCCCAAATTAAGTTAACGTTGTAGCGTAACCTATGCTGTTTGCGTTGGTTATTTATTCACTTTGGGGTGTTGTTTTTGTGTTGCCAGCCTTTAGGAATACAATTAGTTTGACTTCAGTCACAGATGCTGAAAGCATTGCCCTAATAATAGAGCAAGAACATGTGGGTTAAAATGTATAATATAAATGGGTATAGTGAATTAAGCAAATTTTGACCTACAGGCAGGTGGTGCATACTGTGGTGGGCAAATGTTTGTGGACATTATGTTGTTCAATGAAACAAAGCTTACACTGGCTACCTCAGCCTTCTATTATGGAAATTTAGGGTGTCTTTGAATTAGTTATTCATTCACTTTTCACCATTTGAGGCAAAAGCAATTATGAGTCAGAGACTATTCCATTATTGTGCATTCTGGCCTAACTGCTCTTTCAGTAACATCGTTATCCATAACAATGGCGGTAAACACACACACACACACACACACACACCACTGGCACAGGACGCGAACAGGCGTGGTGAGGTAACAGCAGCGCCTCAAACCTGGTTTGAGGACATGAGGCACTTGGGGAATGGCCATCCGTTCAGCCTCCCAACCTGGCTGCCTCTGAATGGACGCCCGGTGCCATACCGTGGCTGCTGACACCTCAACCCCCTGGACGCCTTCACACATGTTCCTCCTGCCTGGGCACAGATAGGGAGGAGGTGTCCATTGGGCCCTCCACCTGCTCCCAGCCACCCACTGAAAGACCAAAGAGGACCAGAGGGCCTTCCTCAGACATCAGGCCGAGAGGGAGAGAGCGAGGGTAGCTGCTCTGTGCAATCCAATTGAACGTTTCCTTGGCCTTTTTTGCTGCACTTACGTGAAGTGTAAACGGCGCCCTGTTGTGTTCATCGAAATAAGCCAAATCCAAAGCTTTTCGGTTGCTAAGCAACACATTGGTAAATGGACATTGATATAATGGTAAATGGACATTTATATAGCGCAGTTACTCAAAGCGCTTTACAAGTCATGCCTCACATTCACCCATTCATACACACATTCAATCACCAACGGCGGAGTCAGCCATGCAAGGAGACAGGAGCAGTTAGGGTTAGGGGGTCTTGCTCAAGGACACCAACAGCTTTTGCTAGGAGGAGGCAGCGGGGATCGAACCAGCAACCTTCCGGTTGTGAGGCGACCGCTCTACCTCCTGAGCTATACTGCCGCCCAACTGCATTGCTTCAACCCACAAACAAAAGCCCAGCCCTCCTGTCAGAGCTGTCCCCGACCACTGCTCTCTCCGCTGCCTTCCTCACGCCTCTTCCTCCCGCCCCTTCCTCATGCCTCTTCCTCCCGCCCCTTCCTCACGCCCCTTCCTCACGCCCCTTCCTCCCTCCCCTTCCTCACGCCCCTTCCTCACGCCTCTTCCTCACGCCTCTTCCTCACGCCCCTTCCTCCCTCCTCTTCCTCACGCCCCTTCCTCACGCCCCTTCCTCACGACCCTTCCTCCCTCCCCTTCCTCCCGACCCTTCCTCCCGACCCTTCCTCGAGCCTCTTCCTCACGCCTCTTCCTCACACCCCTTCATCACGCCTCTTCCTCCCACTTCTTCCTCACGCCCCTTCCTCACACCTCTTACAAGACAGCCAATAGCAATAGATGTCAAGAGCCCCTTTTTTCAGAACCGCCACCTCAAACACCTGAGATTTCTGCTGTACATGCAACATAATGTTGTTATGTTCTTTTAATTTCAAGATCCCAATGGATCTGTAAAAGAGGGACATGGGTGTAGACCGAATACAAGTGTAAAGTGTCTTTGTTGAAATTTTTTTTATCTAATGTTGCATTCTCCTTATGTCCTTTCCCTGCGACCTTATGATCCATACATCTTCCTTGACCTCGTGACGTGTTTCCATCGAGGTCAAGGAAAAGTGGTTCTGAATATTTTGTTGGACTATTCGACAAAGACTCAGACAAAACATGAAAGGAGTGTAGAGAAGTTGGAATAACAAAGCCATACCCATGGAAACAAACATTGACTTCTTTGACTCGGACAGCTTTTTTAGAATATATATATATATATATATATACCGTATATGCATATTGTTTTTGTATTGTGTGTGTGATTGTTCTGTATTCATTATATTGTATTATATTGTTTTTGTGTTGACTGTTATGTCAGCCGTATGGTTAATGTTTCAATATTATTCATCTTCATATGGCGTCTGTTGAGTATGTATGTGCGTCATGCACTTTTAATGTCTGTTTTTCCTGTCTTAATAAAACAAACATTGACTTAACAGTGGTAAAGTCAAATGGATCACATTTTGCTTTAGTTTCCTGCAGTTGTATCACCATTATTATTATTATTGTGCACTACCAGTGGTCGTATCGTGCATTACAAGTCTAGGTCAGTGGTTTAATTTAGCAGAACAAAAACAACTGGGCATGGGCAGTAAGCCAGACAAACAATGAGATTAGGAACCCAAAAGTGTGTCCAAATAACCTAATTTCCCCCTGGTGTCTCCATCGCAAGCTTCCTCCCCGCTAGGCTAATGTGACTAGCGCCATGTGTGTGCAAGCTGGTAATATCGTAACACTCCAGGTGTCGCACACTGCCGGTGTGGAATTAAAGGCGTCCCTCAAGACACTACACAGCGAGCGAAACACAAAAAGGAAGACGGTACAACAGGCTTTCCCGTTCGTTCCTAACAAAGTCAGACCGCGGGATATTGCCGATATTAGTTCCGGACACGGTTAGCGGCGAACGGTCATTCGCAAAAGGTGCTTTTTTCCCCCCAGCCGCATATGGTGTGCAGCAAAATGAGAAGTAAACGTCCTCACGACCGTGTCCAATGAACGGAGCTCATGCTAAATGTGTGTAGTGTTCTTCGATAGTCCTCTTTCCAGTAGTCACATGTAGGTAGCAGTGATCAAATGAAACAGATATAAGGCCTGTATATCTATCTATCCATCCATCTATCCATCTATATATCATTTATAGTTAAGTCAACAGCTTGACTATATACGTATATAACAGTGAGTGTCCCGTACTGGGCTCGAACTCACCACCTCCGGCATGAGAGGCGACCGCTAGTCTACTAATAGTAGAATTACTCAATATCAGACCAACAGAGTTTGTGTCAGATACTACAAGTATATTATTCAAATGATTATTATTAATATGAGATTGGATTAAGATTCAAACGTATTGTCATTTCACAGCACAAAGTACAATATAGCCTAAAATAAGTTGGCGTATAACTGTGCCATATAAGTGCAAATGTTACAGTAAAGCGCATAAATCATATCATGTACAGTGGTTAAATAGGATGTAAAAACAGTCTACTAGGTATAAAAACAGGTAGAAAATAACATATAGGGGCGGCAGATCCCCCCCCATCACCGCCTCCTCCTGGCAAAAACTGTGGAGGTGTCCTTGAGCAAGACCCCCCCCTAACATGTGTGTATGAACGGGTGAATGTGAGGCGCTTTGAGTAACTATTGGTTAGAAAAGCGCTATATAAATGTGCATCCATTTACCATAGAGAAGGTGGTGAGATATGTGCAGAATTATAGGTGTGTGTGAATACATATATATATATATATATATATATATAAAAGTTAGTATAAAAGTATATATTATTATACAGGCCTATATTGTACTTCTACTAGAACGCATGCGGAGGCCGTCGTGACCCTGCCGATGCTCCGTGTCAATGTGATCTGTATACACACACACTCTAGTGAACGTCAACCTCGAGTGGTATCCAACCATTCTGTCATTCATTGTAGATATATATATATATATATATATATATATATCATTTTTGAATATTATTTTATTACATTTTTTATGGATGTTTACAAAACCTTAGTCCCGACCACTTTGGATGACAGTTAGCCCACGGAAAAAACAGCCTTTTATTCGCTTCACGCGACGTCTCCTGAAGCTAGCATCCTGAGTGCGGTTGAGAGCCTACAAGTTGGACAGGAGGAGGAGGAGGAGGAGGAGAAGCAGCAATAGAACGGCGGTAGAGAGCCTGGGCCAAGTACACAGCACAGACTCCTACGCATCGCAATTGTATCGGCAGCCAAACTAACTCACCTTCCACTCGTAATACACCGTTTGCTCCTTTTCCAAGGTGGATTGAGGTAAACGTTGAAACATGGAGACATTGTGGATTGAAGCCAGTATATTTTGGATGTTACTTCTATTTGGGCGGCAGGGCGGGAGTTTAGTGTATAAACTCCCGCCCTGCCGCCCAAATAGAAGTAACGTCCTCTTCCTGTCATGCTAACATTGGGTGAGTTCTATGTATGACGGTTGCAGCACCAGCAGGGTCAATGAATATTTGACTTGACTGGTTTATACTGGTGTGGCTACCACCATACCACCATCAAACAGACCCTTTATGTTAGATATACGAGATTCAAGATTCAAGATTTGTATTTTCCATTTGCAACAAGTACAATGGACCGCTTACTCCCCATTCCCATTTCGACAACACTATACTATAAAATAGAAATATTGTACACCAAAAAATAACAAGAAAAAGTTATGTTATGTGCTACTCTTGTGTTTTTCGTACTGTGGATAGGGCCCATTACAAAATTGAATAGGTATATAATAAAAATGTGTTTTGTTAAAGTTAAGTTGTCCTTTTGTGTGGAGATGGGGGGGGGGGGGGTTTCAATTCTGTGTAAGAATGTGTTCTTATCCCAAAGCATTTGAACGCCACTTCATATTGTTATTCTTAAGAACAATGTGGCAATCTTCAGGAGACAACAGGGGAGACTTGCCAATGTGATACAAGTCTTTGTCTGTCTACAAAAAAAAAATACTTGATCCTCAAGGACAACTCTTAACTCTGTATTCACGCTCTGCGTGTCGTTCTTTGTTTGGATGGATAACGCCACAACTCTTGGCTGCATTTCTTGCCCCACAGTGAAACACAGAGACACATCTTTATTTGTTTTTGTCCGAATCCTCCTCGGGGTTTCCACTTATGGAGGAGTCGTAACCTGATGGCACTTTTAATGGACGTCCTTAAAGTTTATATCGCCACCTCCGCCCCGGAAAGTCAACCTCTTCCTGGCCCCTGATGCCATTACCGACTTCCTCCGCTCTATACTAAGCTCTTTCCAACTTTTCAGTTTCAAATGTTCTCCTTAAAAGTTGAACCCCAAACCAATACCTCTGTCATTAGTGACACAATAAAACTTTAACCATCCACTGTTGTAGTGGAGTCATGTGTTGTGAGCTTCTTGGGAGTCAAAAGCACAAAGCACATTCAAGGGAAGACATTTTATATTAGATTAGATTAGATAAAATGTATTGTTGGCATCTAACCAGAGTGCAAATGTTACAGTAAAGTGTATAATAATATACAAAGTACAGTGGTTAAATAGGATCTGGTGCAATCAAGGCGCCATCAAAGTCAGCACCTCACCGACCTCGACTACGCGGACGATATCGCCCTCACGGCTGACCGGCTGTGTGATGCGCAAGACCTGTTAACATCACTAGAGAACGCAAGAGTATATGACCATCAACGAGGATGACAACCACCTCCCGATATGTTCCAACAACGGCACCCAACTCAACGAGGTCAGTGACTTCAGGTACCTTGGTGTCCTATGGTGCTGACAGTAAGAAGGACTTTCTGACACACAAAGGGCAAGAATGGAGTGCCTGTAACAAGCTTCTCAACATCTAGCAATCAAATATATCAAAATCTACAAAACTGGCCTTCTTCAGCGCTTGTGTCGAGAGCCTTCTTTCATATGGAGCCGAAACCTGGACCATGACGAAAGACCTACAAGATGGCCCATCTTGATGGCACATACATCAGACTCCTAATGAGGGTGCAGAACATCTCACGGCGACAGCACATAGACCAAACAACACATCTACGGAAACGTTCCACCTATCTCTACCGCCGTCGCTCAACCAAGAGTGCGTTTCGCTGACAACTGCTGTCGTGCAAAAGAACAGGTTGTGTCTGACGTAATATGTTGGAGACTTCCGTGTCCTTAACTATATTGATACCATTAGTAGGGACACGGAATATGAAATTGAGGACCTACCTACCATAATGAGGGACACAGATTACTGGCGCGGCAATGTGAATGCAATCTCGGTTGCGGCCGCTCATACGATGACGATGATGAAATAGGATGTAAAAACGGTCTACTAGGTATTAAAACAGGTATAAAATAACTTATAAAGTAGGTATGAGATATGTGCAGATATAGATATAGGTATATATCTATATATATATATAAGTAAGTATACAAGTATCAACAGGTAGCAGTGGTATGCAGTTATATCAACAGTTAATGATAAATATATATTGATATATATACATTTACCATCCAGGGCCCCGCCGGTAGTTAGCCCTGGATGTACTCGCAAGTTCAACTACTAGTACTCGATGGTACTCCGGTGGCAGTATAGCTCAGGAGGTAGAGCGGTCGCCTCACAACCGAAAGGTCGCTGGTTCGATCCCCCGGCTCCTCCTAGCAAAAACTGTCGAGGTGTCCTTGAGCAAGACACCCTCACCCTAACTGCTCCTGACGTGCTGGCTGTCTCCTTGCATGGCTGACTCTGCTGTCGGTGGATGAATGGGTGAATGTGAGGCATGACTTGTAAAGCGCTTTGGATAAAAGCGCTATATAAAAGCTGGCATAATATTGTTATTATTATTATACTCGTAGTTGCAAATGTGACTAGGTTCGGGGGGGGGGTGTTGTCAACACCGTCCCCTTTTCAGCTTTTCAGCCGTCTGGCAAACAGCGGTCAAACTGAAGATTACAAACTCACACCAACTGTAATTTGAGTATTCATGTTTCTCCCCGCTGACGCACACTAGACGCCACAGAAGCCCAATTTCCAAGCCCGTCTCCAATTTCTTCTTCAGGATGTTTGTTGACACTCTTTTGTGTGTGTGTGTGTGTGTGTGTGTGTGTGTGTGTGTGTGTGTGTGTGTGTGTGTGTGTGTGTGTGTGTGTGTGTGTGTGTGTGTGTGTGTGTGTGTGTGTGTGTGTGTGTGTTTATGGCTCGTGGGTAGGGGGGTGGGTGGGGCGTTTGACACCAAGGGTGGGTTCTAACCCCCCCCTCCCTGCCACATTTCCATCGCCTTCACCACTGCCGACTGGTTATCTAACAGTCTGCGTTGAATAAAAGCTTCTTCTAAATGCCAATGCTTGTTTTTTCACTTTAGTTTTTAGTTTGTTGTTTTAGCGATGCGTTGAAATATGTGCCATTATTCGCCTTATTACCGATAGTGTTATAGTTTAGCTGCAAATCCCCCTTTTAATGAGAATATTGGCATCCGTTTAGGATGCATGGCTGTGGTTTTTTAAAAATCGTCCAGTCGTGCCCTGGTCTGCTCACCAGAAAACTCCCGAGTCAGCGCAACCCTAATTATACCCTATAGCCAGACACCTGGCAGCTTCTGGAGAGAACTACAACCTTCTGTGTGTGTGTGTGCGTGTGTGTGTTTTCCCTCTATCTAACTTTGTTGTTTTTTATTTCAAGTGTTTGTGTGAATCATTGTGTAGGTGTCAGGGAGTCTGTGTGTGTGTGTCTTTGTGTTTGTGTACATTAATAGAAATGCAATCAGATGTGAGTTTTCTTCTATATTTAGTGTTTTCCCTCTAACTGTGTTGTCAGGGAGTGTGTGTGTGTGTGTGTGTGTGCATGTGTGCGTGTGTGTGCGTGCGTACGTGCCTGTATGTGTGTGTGTGTGTGTGTGTGTGTGTGTGCATGTGCGTGTTTGTGTGTGCATGCGAGTGCGCATGCGTGTGTGTGTGCGCGTGTGTGTGTGTGCGTGTGTGTGTTTACATGCTACAACTATCAGCAGAAATGTGAAATGTGTTTTGCTGGAGTTTGTTGTTTGTGATTCCGTGTGTTCGCTGCGTTCACCGTCTGGTCCCAGCATGGTTAACGATGCGCTGGTCAGGGAGAATATCGGGGGCAAAACAAACGTTGACGATCTCAATCCCCCCCCCCCCGCCACCCTTCATAGTTAATAGTCTCTAAATCATCGAAGTTTGCAAAGTTTCTTTTCTCTCTGGCTTCCTTAAGTACTTTGCTGTTGTTTTCTCGACTCTCTGGGTGCACTCGCACTAAATGGCTCCCGCCCCCCCCCCCCGTGTCGCCTTTACTGGCCCCCCCCCCCCCCCCCCCGGACCTAAACCACGGGGGCGAGGGACTGTCTTGCCAAACCTCCCAACACACAAGGGGTGAACAAATACCACCAAATACGCCGTGTCGAAGTCAAAACATCAAGACCCCTCTCTCTCTCTCTCTCTCTCTCTCTCCATCCCTCCCTCCCTCTCTCTTGTTGTCTCTCTCCCTCTCTCTCCATCCCTCCCTCCCTCTCTCTTGTTGTCTCTCTCCCTCCCTCTCCCTCTCTCTCCCCCTCTCTCTCTCCCTCTCTCCCCCTCTCTCTCATGTCTCTCTGTGTGTCTATGACGGTGTAATTGACCGGAGCCGAGGGAAAAGCCATTTCACAGTGACAGACTTTTTAGGGAGATGAATAGGCTGGCAGAAATGTCAAACACAATGTTCTATGTCATTTGCATCGGCTCGCTCTAAACACCATTACACACCGCGACTCATATTTATCCAACGCCAGAGTTCGCAGAGTCGAGTTGCATTGCTGTTTGCTTGCTGTTGTTTGCCTCCCCCCCCCCGACACACACAAACACACACACACACGTAACATTAGGCCCGTTAATGGCCCTTCATAGAGGATTAGAGTCATTACAAGGGTATTCTGACAAACAATATTACAGCATGTGTGTGTATGTGCGAGTGCGTGCGTGTGTGTGTGCGTGCGTGCGTGCGTGCGTGCGCGTGAGAGAGACAACGCACATACATTATTTATCACCGACGAGAGACCTATTGCACGGTGCATGCCGTGATCTGGTCTGTTAACAGCATCGTTGACCCGACGGCCTCCCTACTCACACACACCAGGCTTCCAATTGTGATGGCGCCCGACACGTCACTCCCCTCCTCCGTTTGTTAAACCATAGCTTATTGTTATCGGGTGTGAGGGCTTTACACTAAGCAGTATGTAATGAGATATAGATATATAGATATATAGATATATATATATATATATATATATATATATATATATATATATACATATATATATATACACACAAGTATGAATATATATAAATGATATATAAGTATGAGACGGAATCCTGCAAAAATACTACAACCTCTGTGGGCAGCTGTAGCTTCAGGAGGGTCGTCCGAGTCGGTCGTCTGTCCACCCGGAAGGTTGCTGGTTCGATTCCCCCCGGATCTCCTCCTCTCTCTCTCTCTCTCTCTCTCTAGCAAAAAAGTGTTGACCCCAACTGCTCCCGCCGTGCTGGCTGTCTCCTTGCGTGGCTGAATGTGTGTATGAATGAATGACTGACTGGGGTGAATGTGAGGCATGTAACTTGTAAAGCACTTTGGATAAAAGCACTTTATAAATTATTTTTTTTACCATTTGCAAATACGGAGGCAGACGCAAAGGCTTTTTGACAACGCCACGGACTGAAATAAATAAATAAAATAAACCCCCCAACAAAAAAAACAAAAAACCCCCACTAGGGACTCAAATAACCCGGGAGCACAGGTGAACAGAATTAGCAATCAAAAAAGGTTCTGACACACATTTGACTTGACGAGCCGCAGGGAGAAGCCAGCGCGTGGCGGAGGAGGAGGCAGGGGTCGGGATCATGCGGCACATACTAAAAACTGTAATCGTAAAAACATCCCACACTCCACCTTAAACCCAAGCCCAAAAAAACTCCTCAGACTAAACAAATGACACACTTTGGAATAGTATTTTCTCCCAAAAATATATATGAGCTCGCGCTCGAGCTGAGCTCATATATATTTATGTATTTTGATATTCGACTCGGGAGACAAGAATGACATCTATATTTGAATACATACAATTGATCGATCATCATTAGGTTTGTTGGTTTCGACTCCCGGCTGGCTCAAAGGCACTAAGTTTGGATCCCTCTGTGTGTGTGTGTGTCCGTATGTGGCCTCCCCTGCATAGTGCTTCTGTGCTTGACTGTACTAGCTAGAGAATATGGGTGGCGAGTGCTGTCGATAGCGCCATGCCGGCTCTGGTCTGTAACAGTGTGTGTGTGGGGGGGGGATGTCCCTTGCCACTACCCTTACTCAGAGGAGGATATATGCAGGAAATTAAAATAAATACAAAATAATTCAACCAAAGTTTCATTAATTTCATTCGAGGGCTCTCGTATATCTAAACCTATATCTCACACACACACACACACACACACACACACACACACACACACACACACACACACACACACACACACACACACACACACACACACACACACACACACACACACACACACACACACACACATGATTGGTCCATTAGTCTTGCAGTAGTGGGGGTTGTGTGTGTGCAGCCTTCCAGCCCCCCGACATGGGATGGGGTATGGGGGGTGGGGGGGGGGGGGGGGGTGTGTGGGGGGGGATGGGGACGCCACTTCCATCGCATATATAATTCAACAGGCTGTCACCCGGGCCACCCCTCCACCAGCAGCTCCCACAATGCCCTGACTTCTCCCTCTCCCTCTCTCTCTCCCCCTCTCTCCCCCCCCTCTCTCTCTCTCTCTCTCT
>CM051022.1:11508659-11516159 GCA_027704905.1 Muraenolepis orangiensis | reverse complement strand
TATCAGAACAGCGTGACAGAACACATCATAGTCATTCAGCCCATGCCTGTGTTTTTTGATCAATGTATTTATTTCTCGCTGTTTAGATGGAAACCTTCCTTTAGGTTTGTCCGTATATTGAATATAATTCTATTCCGGTAATTATTTGTAATCACATGTCGCTTTAGCTTGGCTTGATTCATGGCTTCGTTTCGCACCTGAAGACACATGACGCACTTTGGTCTCTGGTCGCTGTTCTCTAAATAATAGCGGCAGAAACTGAATGAGTCATGATTGACGTGATGTGTCACAATCACTTCAGAGTTTATATTGGCTTGAAGCTAAGGTGAGTGGGAGTAATGAGCACAATATGCTTGTTTGATTGGCACAATTAGGGGTCTGCGGACCCCAATTTGAGAACCCCTGGTGTAGATGACACTGCGTACGGAACCAGAGGAGAGAGATCTGTCACGATGAGGAGTGTGGGTTGGACCCCGAACGCAGACAACGACAGAGTGGAGCGTGATACGAACGGCTTTATTTGCGCACAGGCACACACAAAGTACCAGGGTACACAGGGAGGACTACGTAACAATGGAATAGGCAGGCGACCGGGGTGCGAACTATCTCTCCGATAGTCCGCAGCCGGGCGATCAGAACGGGTAAACGTGCAGTATACGTAACGACCTCACGCTGGGGTAAAGGAAAGGCAACGTATATATACCCCAGGTGAGGTGATCAACAAATGACACCGGGGGAAATTGAGTCCAGGTGTGTGTGTGTGTGTGTGTGTGTGGCCAGCGCACGTGGCTAGACCACGCCCCCTGCCAACCAACGTAATTGTTGACAGGAGTGTGTGCGCCACCAGCGCACGTGGCTAGGCCACGCCCCCTGCCAACCACCGTAACCGTGACAGTACCCCCCCCTCAACGGGCGCCTCCTGGCGTCCAACCCGGCTTGAAGGGGTGTTCCCGGTGGCAGTTGAGGGAAAAGAACAGGTCCCGACTGTAGCGGCGCGGGGGCCAACCCCGCCCCTCTGGACCGTCTGCGTCCCAGTCGATGATCCGGGGGGGTGGAGGAGATTTGGTGGGCGGGTGGGGCCCGGGAAGAGAGCCACGGGGGGCTGCGGGCTGCGTGACGTCAGCAGACGGGGGCTGCGTGACGTCAGCAGACGGGGGCTGCGTGACGTCAGCAGACGGGGGCTGCGTGACGTCAGCAGACGGGGGCTGCGTGACGTCGTCGGGCGGGTACGGCGCGGCGTCAGCAGACGGGACCTGCGTGACGTCGTCTGGCGGATCCGGCGCGGCGTCAGCAGACGGGGGCTGCGTGACGTCGTCGGGCGGATCCGGCGCGGCGTCAGCAGACGGGGGCTGCGTGACGTCGTCGGGCGGGTACGGCGCGGCGTCAGCAGACGGGGGCTGCGTGACGTCGTCGGGCGGATCCGGCGCGGCGTCAGCAGACGGAGGCTGCGTGACGTCGTCGGGCGGATACGGCGCGGCGTCAGCAGACGGGGGCTGCGTGACGTCGTCGGGCGGGTACGGCGCGGCGTCAGCAGACGGGGGCTGCGTGACGTCGTCGGGCGGATCCGGCGCGGCGTCAGCAGACGGAGGCTGCGTGACGTCGTCGGGCGGATACGGCGCGGCGTCAGCAGACGGGGGCTGCGTGACGTCGTCGGGCGGATCCGGCGCGGCGTCAGCAGACGGGGGCTGCGTGACGTCGTCGGGCGGGTACGGCGCGGCGTCAGCAGACGGGGGCTGCGTGACGTCGTCGGGCGGATACGGCGCGGCGTCAGCAGACGGGGGCCGCTTGACGTCGTCAGGTGGGTACGGCGCGGCGTCAGCAGACGGGGGCTGCGTGACGTCGTCGGGCGTGTACGGCGCGGCGTCATCAGGCGGGTGCGGCGCGACGTCCTCAAGCGGGTGCGGAGCGACGTCGTCAGCCGGGTGCGGAGCGACGTCGTCAGCCGGATGCGGAGCGACGTCGTCAGCCGGGTGCGGAGCGGCGTCGTCAGCCGGGCGCGGAGCGGCGCCGTCCGCCGGGTGCGGAGCGGCGTCGTCCGCCGGGCGCGGAGCGGCGTCGTCAGCCGGGCGCGGAGCGGCGTCGTCAGCCGGGCGCGGAGCGGCGCCGTCCGCCGGGCGCGGAGCGGCGCCGTCCGCCGGGCGCGGAGCGGCGTCGTCCGCCGGGCGCGGAGCGGCGTCGTCCGCCGGGCGCGGAGCGGCGTCGTCAGCCGGGTGCGGAGCGGCGTCGTCAGCCGGGTGCGGAGCGGCGTCGTCAGCCGGGTGCGGAGCGGCGTCGTCAGCCGGGTGCGGAGCGGCGTCGTCAGCCGGGTGCGGAGCGGCGTCGTCAGCCGGGTGCGGAGCGGCGTCGTCAGCCGGATGCGGAGCGGCGCCGTCAGCCGGGTGCGGAGCGGCGTCGTCCGCCGGGTGCGGAGCGGCGCCGTCCGCCGGGTGCGGAGCGGCGTCGTCCGCCGGGTGCGGAGCGGCGTCGTCAGCCGGCTTGAAGGGGTGTTCCCGGTGGCAGTTGAGGGAAAAGAACAGGTCCCGACTGTAGCGGCGCGGGGGCCAACCCCGCCCCTCTGGACCGTCTGCGTCCCAGTCGATGATCCGGGGGGGTGGAGGAGATTTGGTGGGCGGGTGGGGCCCGGGAAGAGAGCCACGGGGGGCTGCGGGCTGCGTGACGTCAGCAGACGGGGGCTGCGTGACGTCAGCAGACGGGGGCTGCGTGACGTCAGCAGACGGGGGCTGCGTGACGTCGTCGGGCGGGTACGGCGCGGCGTCAGCAGACGGGACCTGCGTGACGTCGTCTGGCGGATCCGGCGCGGCGTCAGCAGACGGGGGCTGCGTGACGTCGTCGGGCGGATCCGGCGCGGCGTCAGCAGACGGGGGCTGCGTGACGTCGTCGGGCGGATCCGGCGCGGCGTCAGCAGACGGGGGCTGCGTGACGTCGTCGGGCGGGTACGGCGCGGCGTCAGCAGACGGGGGCTGCGTGACGTCGTCGGGCGGATCCGGCGCGGCGTCAGCAGACGGAGGCTGCGTGACGTCGTCGGGCGGATACGGCGCGGCGTCAGCAGACGGGGGCTGCGTGACGTCGTCGGGCGGGTACGGCGCGGCGTCAGCAGACGGGGGCTGCGTGACGTCGTCGGGCGGATCCGGCGCGGCGTCAGCAGACGGAGGCTGCGTGACGTCGTCGGGCGGATACGGCGCGGCGTCAGCAGACGGGGGCTGCGTGACGTCGTCGGGCGGATCCGGCGCGGCGTCAGCAGACGGGGGCTGCGTGACGTCGTCGGGCGGGTACGGCGCGGCGTCAGCAGACGGGGGCTGCGTGACGTCGTCGGGCGGATACGGCGCGGCGTCAGCAGACGGGGGCCGCTTGACGTCGTCAGGCGGGTACGGCGCGGCGTCAGCAGACGGGGGCTGCGTGACGTCGTCGGGCGTGTACGGCGCGGCGTCATCAGGCGGGTGCGGCGCGACGTCCTCAAGCGGGTGCGGAGCGACGTCGTCAGCCGGGTGCGGAGCGACGTCGTCAGCCGGGTGCGGAGCGGCGTCGTCAGCCGGGCGCGGAGCGGCGTCGTCCGCCGGGCGCGGAGCGGCGCCGTCCGCCGGGCGCGGAGCGGCGCCGTCCGCCGGGCGCGGAGCGGCGTCGTCAGCCGGGCGCGGAGCGGCGTCGTCAGCCGGGCGCGGAGCGGCGTCGTCAGCCGGGCGCGGAGCGGCGTCGTCAGCCGGGCGCGGAGCGACGTCGTCAGCCGGGCGCGGAGCGGCGCCGTCAGCCGGGCGCGGAGCGGCGTCGTCCGCCGGGCGCGGAGCGGCGTCGTCCGCCGGGCGCGGAGCGACGTCGTCAGCCGGGTGCGGAGCGGCGTCGTCAGCCGGGTGCGGAGCGGCGCCGTCAGCCGGGTGCGGAGCGGCGCCGTCAGCCGGGTGCGGAGCGGCGTCGTCAGCCGGGTGCGGAGCGATCAGACGGGGGAGAAGCGTGACGTCAGAGGTCCTTCCGATGATGGAAGCAATGAAGGCTGCCATGTTCCCGCACTGGACCAACGTCGTCTGCATTTTCCGACCCGCCTGTCCGTGACTGGCGATCAGGGACTCAACAACGAGCTGACACTGGTCACGGACAGCGGGGCCCATGTTGGCCAACCGGGCCTCCCACGCTTCCTCCTGCTCCCGCAGCGCCTGGATCTGTGCTCTGAACCCGACCATCTGAGCATCGAGCCCGCGCTTCGCACGCTCGAGAAGGCCGGGGTCCAGGCAAGCATCCCGGTCGTCCCGCATCACCCGGCATATTTGGCGCCACTCGTCGAGGTCGCCGGGGTCCATAGTGGTGAGGTCGTTCTGTCACGATGAGGAGTGTGGGTTGGACCCCGAACGCAGACAACGACAGAGTGGAGCGTGATACGAACGGCTTTATTTGCGCACAGGCACACACAAAGTACCAGGGTACACAGGGAGGACTACGTAACAATGGAATAGGCAGGCGACCGGGGTGCGAACTATCTCTCCGATAGTCCGCAGCCGGGCGATCAGAACGGGTAAACGTGCAGTATACGTAACGACCTCACGCTGGGGTAAAGGAAAGGCAACGTATATATACCCCAGGTGAGGTGATCAACAAATGACACCGGGGGAAATTGAGTCCAGGTGTGTGTGTGTGTGTGTGTGTGTGGCCAGCGCACGTGGCTAGACCACGCCCCCTGCCAACCAACGTAATTGTTGACAGGAGTGTGTGCGCCACCAGCGCACGTGGCTAGGCCACGCCCCCTGCCAACCACCGTAACCGTGACAAGATCTCTCTCTCTCTCTCAGCCTTAATACATTGTGATGCTGTGACCAGAAGGTTTCAGGTCATGGCTTACAATCCATGAGAAACAGATGAACTGTGTGTGTATATGTGTGTGCAGTGTGCGAACTATACCACGGTCTCCGGGGGAGCCGGGATTTTTTTTTTTGCGGGGGGGGGGGGGTAAATGCTGATCCGTGCATTAATAGCAACAGTACAGACATAGGCCTATTATAAAGAGAACATCTGTTGGTGCCACAGGTCTACATTTACATGAAACGTCCCGATGGATCATGGTCATGTCAACAGATTTCCCGAGCATGTATGGGCTACGCAAACTTCAATCAACTTGATAATAAATAATCCACGGACCACCAATGTAACGTTTGACTGTTTAATTAAATCAACTTAAGATGACTCAAAAACGGGCTATAGCCTATTATGGCTGTAGCCCACACAGAGCCGAACACACGCGATAAGAGCAGCCAGCGGCACCAACCATGAACAATATTAATATTAATAATACAGCTATAGCACAACACAACCCTCTCGCTGCCTGGAGAGACGCGACGCCACACACACAACGATGCACATAGCACTCATCATATCAGTATTTTAGAGAGCTCCCCCCAAATTTCACAAACCATGTTCCCAGGGGAGCTCATGTCACCACTAGGGGAGCTATAGCTCCCCCTGCTCCCCTCCAGTTCGCACCCTGTGTGTGTGTTTTTAATACGATGCACGCGTTGCTATGACTCAGTTCTATGCAGATGTTCCCCTGGGGGTCTGAACATCTAAAGGCACTTTTATTATTTATTGTAACATGCTCGATGGCTGGGCCTACATAGTTGATAACCATCAAACAACTTTGAACTATTTCTACTGACATTCATTAATAAAAAAAATAGACCATTAAAACCAACAACAACCGTCAAAAATGGCTGGTTTAAGCAGCAGTCAGGCTGCCATGCTGGTGCATTGGGTGATCAAGGCACACACAGAATAAACCAGCCCCCCCCCACGAGATAACTCAGAAATGTCAGCATATAACACCTGCACTGGCTGTTACATCTTGCCAACCCTCCAATAAACAGATTTACAATATCTATATAACAATTATACCTGAAATGTCTTCCGGTGTGTGTGTGTGTGTGTTGTTTTGGAGGAACCCAAGCCTAGCAGAGCAACTGCCACAGACATAATACAATATAACACTTTTTGGAAGCATTATTTAGTAATTTGTTCAACGGCATCTTGGAATATGTCCGGCATGTTTGATAAGCGGCTTGGGCAATGTACGACACTTCAAAAATAATCACTCTCATAACTCACAGGGAGAAACTAAATGTTTTTTTCGTACTGACTGATGATAGAGAAGCGGTAGGGTTTTTTCGGGTTCAATTCGACCACCTCCTGTTCAGCCCTTAAGCCGCAAACCAAAAATAGATGTTTGCGGGTGGAACGAGGGCGGGAATAAGGTCTGTGTATATTGGACAAAAGAGAGAGAGATATGGAGAGGGAGAAGGAGAGATAGAGAGACACATGCAGAGGGCGTGGAGAGAGGGAGCAAGATAAATGGAGAGAGGAGAGAGGAGAGAGGAGAGAGGAGAGAGGGAGGGATGGATAGAGAAAGAGAAATGAGGAGAGGGAGAAGGAGAGTTGGCCGGAGAGAAATCGGAGGCGAAAGCTGAAAGTTTGCCAGCCTGTCGCAAGCGGAACGGCGGGTCAAGATGAACGAGAAACAGATGAGAGGGACCAGGCACGGGGGATTGAGAGATGAGAGGACGTTCGGTTAGAGATGGCACGTTCCAGAGAGTTTTAGAGAGGAATGAAAGAAGACATACCGGTCTGGAGTTCCGGACATCGGTGGTGCCCTGGGTCGGCTTGTCGAGGTGCCCGTCTCGAGGGCCAGCGGGAGTGGAGCAGGCTTCCTTCTGCGGACAGGAGAGACGGATAGGTATGGAGCCGGTAATGAAGAGAGGAGAACAGTTGCAGGAGAGAGAGAGAGAGAGAGAGAGAGAGCAGGAGGAGAGGAGAGGGGGTTTCAGGGTTATGGCGGGTGGTGACGGCGTGAGGAGTTGGGAGGCGGGAGTAGTGTAGGGTAGTAGTGTTTTCAATGGAAGAAGAAAAGCTGCCCAAAACCTGGCACCTTGTGAAGACAAGGTCGAGTCGGTCGGGGAAGGGGCGAGTGTCGAATGTGGCGGCAAAAAGTCAATAAATTCAACTTGAGTGCAACTTCTGCGGCTGGATGTTGAAGTCGCCCCGGAAAAGCCTTCACAGTGGACACATTCCACCACAAAGTTTGTTGCTGCTTGAGTTTGAGTTCACCCTTAACCACGTGAAGGACGATCAGCATCATGGTCATGGTCACTCGACAAAGAGATAGTAGACAGTATACATGCATAGGAACATTCATACCATACACCCATACCATACACATAGCAACAGTGCTCCATGTGCATAGCAATCACCGTGTCTCTGAACACTATGTGTTCACACCTAAGGCATGGGGGGGGTCGTATAATATGACAAAGAACCAAATTGCATAAGTGAAACTTACCGGCACAAAGCTGCTGTTTGGCGCCTGTCTATTGCCCATTGTGAAAACAACCCTGTGATGTTAATGTAGCAGACGACGCTGCTACCAGCATTTAAAACGGCTACTCGACGGCTCCTCTCGAGGACAAGGACACAGGGTGATGAGGAATCTGGTTTATTGTAAGAGTTTGAATCATAGTGAACAGAGCAGAT
>CM051022.1:11483659-11501159 GCA_027704905.1 Muraenolepis orangiensis | reverse complement strand
CAGCCAGAATGGCTCTGATCGTTTTCGACTGATAGCTTTCATTTAAATTAATGTAAATCCGTTAAAGTTTCTCATTTTCAAATGCCCATATGTTTGTTCATCTCCCCCCGGCTGTCTCCCCGGCTGTGTGTGTGTGCGCACACGCACGCACGCACGCACGCACGCACGCACGCACGCACACACACACACACACACACACACACACACACACACACACACACACACACACACACACACACACACACACACACACACACACACACACACACACACACACACACACACACACACACACACAATATTGTTTTCACTTTGAATTGACTCCTATCATTTCTTCTCAGTCGCTCTCTCTCTTTCTCTCTCTCTCACTCAACACACACACACACACACACACACACACACACACACACACACACACACACACACACACACACACACACACACACACACACACACACACACACACACACACACACACACACACACACACCTACGTCATTCATGTCTGAGTCATCCTCTCATGTGAATTCTCCACTGCTCCTCTCAACCTTTTCCTGACGCTCCCTAGCTGTATTATTCTCCCATTTGACGACGAGTCACCGACAGAGACAGATTACTGGGACATTTCAAAGAGAACTTTATTGATATCCCCTGCTTTGGACAAATCACCAGGGCATTGTGAAGGGAACTGCATTGACACCCCCTGTTTCAGATCGGCGGTCTGTGTTCTCACGGCACTGAACTGCACCTATTTTCTGCATCCTAGAGTTCCAACTCATTCAAAGAGGAAGAGAATGGAAGAAACGCAAAGTGCTTCTTTAAAGCAAACAATTTAAAAAAACTTATGTTTCGCCAGTATAAAATAATGCAAAATATATAGATCTCGATATACAATCAAATATAACCATCGGATTATATTATTAACGACACGGACAAAACATTTCAATCCTGGCTTAACGAGGACACCTGGGGGTGATTGTCAATTTTTTTTTAACAATAACAAAAATAGAAAACGTTCAGTTTGACCCACTCTGCGACTCCCCACCCCACTTCCGGACCAACACAAACTCGCTCGGCAGCTGGAGGTCTTGCTCAAATTGAGCCGTAACAAGCTTCTGTGTAACAAGCTTCTGTGTGTGTGTGTGTGTGTGTGTGTGTGTGTGTGTGTGTGTGTGTGTGTGTGTGTGTGTGTGTGTGAGTAAACAAGGTCAAAGTTCAGACCCAAGGATGCAGTGGAGCAGATGAGGCCGAGTCATCCACAATTGTCGGTATCGAGTGATTTCAATTGTTGCCGTGTGTGGGCGAAAAGGGGGAGGAGGGGGAGGAGGGGGGGAGGGGGAGGAGGAGGAGGGGGAGGAGGAGGAGGGGGAGGAGGAGGAGGAGGAGGAGGGGGAGGGGCGGCGGGGGGGGCGTGGCTTGGTGTCGCTCTTGCAAATTCCCGGGGATTGACCCAGGTGTGGGGGGGGACCACTGACATACCCCTGATCACTACCTGTTAAATACTTACTTACCTGTATATATATACACCTATTATTATGCTCATATCTCACACATACTCTATAAGTAATCTTATACAGTTTTTATACCTGTGTAGACTGTCTTTTGTAACTGTAATCTGTAAATGATATATTACCACCATGCACTTTAATGCAACATTTGCACTCTGGTTAGATGCTAAAAAGATTTTGCTGTACTGTACTTGTGCAATACATTTGAATCTAATCTAATCTAATCTAATCTAATCTAATATGTGTTTTTGCTGTCCTCCACAAAGGGCCTGGAGGAGGAGACGATGTCACCGTCCCATGTCGGACTTTGTGTGTCCGCTGGATGCCTATGGTTATTGTGGGCCTTTCAGGGGGAGGCCGAGATCCTGTCGAAGTTTGATTTTGGTTTCAATTACACGGGGCCGACGGAGCAGAGCAATAAAAAGACTCTCAGCCCCGGCCCTGCCTGAGCCCTGACCCAACTATCGAACGGGGGCCATCTTTATCCACCTGTGGGCATGTGTATGTGTATGTGTGTGTGTGTGTGTATATGTGTGTGTGTATGTGTGTGTGCGCGTGTGGGCGTGTGTGTGTGTGTGAAGGTCCCGTGTGTCCTCCACACAGGACACCACCACCCGTGAGGATAATGTGGAATGAATAGAATGGATTCTTCCATTTTGAAGAAAGACATCCTCTGTGGATGATAGAGAGACATGGAGAGAAAGAGAATCAGTGTTGTGTCCTTCTGTTAAACACACACACACACACACACACACACACACACACACACACACACACACACACACACACACACACACACACACACACACACATACATATACACAATGTCAAGGATACCCGTGGTCCTGTTACCAATTTGGCATACAAGCTTGTTGACATGTGTTGTGTCAATAGCGATCGGAGTGCACATTTATTGTGTTATTGTGCGTCGTTGTAATGATTCAAACGTATGGATAGAATGCATAAATAATATCCAATAAAAACGTTCCTCGTCACACACACACACACACACACACACACACACACACACACACACACACACACACACACACACACACACACACACACACACACACACACACACACACACACACACACACACACACACACAGGCGTGCACACACACACACACACAGGCGCACGCACACACACACAGACACACACACACACAGGCAGGCGCGCACACACACACACACACACACAGGCGCGCACAAACACACACACAGGTCTCTCAGAAAGTCTCATTTCGACATGCGAAACCCATCACCTCCTTCCTCCATTTCCTGCCTGTTACACAAAGACAACTTTGCCACAACCGGCCGGGTAAACAAAAAAAGAAGAAAAGAAAGTAAAAGCAAAGTATTGTTTTAATTAGTCAACATGAAGGAGCGTTTGCCTTGAAATGTCAGTCATAATGGCTGCTATTAACGAGGCACAATTGGCATTTCTCCACACACTCAAAACGCAAAAGACGCACATTAAGCCATCAAAGCGGGGGCCAATAATAATAATAATAATAATAGACAAAATGACATTAAAAGGACATCAAAGTACAAATTACATATTTTGTTGGAGAACTTTTCTTATTGCTCTGCCCGGTGGTAAATCCCTCAGAGGAAACTGGTCTCGGACACAGCGGTTGAGATACAGAAGTAGTTGTTTCAACTTCACTAGTGAGTGTTTTGCGCGAGGACAAATCCTTTATGTCTGAGGTATGCTTTCTATTATTTTCTCCTTTGTTTTAGTGTTTTTTTTGGACGGTTTTGATCTCCATATTGCACCACCGCGCCGCGAGGGCTTTTGGGTCATTTGAGCACAGATGTTGGAGGATGCAGGAAAGATCCTAAAATGTTACTTACTTAGCCTCAAATTACAGCATGTTTCTAGGATGGAGATCTGTGGCAAAAAAGCACATGAAGGTTTTTGCCCACCGTCGAGTGAGCTGTATAAAACGGCAGCTGCCTCAAGGCTACTGAGATCTGGGAGTACCCTCCTCCACAAGCTGGCGAGACAGCGGGGGCGGCAGATTAGCATTCCCGCGTGTCCCGCACACAACGCGCGACTGATACGTAATGGGTAAGAGAGAGGCACAGTCCGGCGTCGTTCGGGGCTTCAGAGACACCCCCCCCCCCCCCCCCCCCGAACGCGGTGCGGAACAGAGGGTCAAACGAAAGGTCACACACAGACGCTTGTGGTTTCTGGGGGGGGGGGGGGGGGAGGGCTTGATTCATGTCCGCCGACGGGGACGGTCGACGTCCTTAAAGGGGAAACAAACAAAACATCACATGTACATTGGCTTGCATTGGAGGACGCCCTCTACAGGTTAAACACACGCTATCGCATGCAGCTGATTAAGCATTGTGTAGAAGGGTATAAACAGGGGAAGTCCGACAAGGAACACAAACCTGAAAGGATTTTTTTTAAGTGGGGTTAGTAGGTTTGGTTTCTCCTTTGAATACAGTAATGAATAGAATACACTTCTGTTGCCTGCAAATGTCTTTAGTTGAAACGTCTTCGCGATGAGGTCGCTGGAGAGTAGGTATAGAGACGGAGGTTAGCAGGTGAACCTAAACATCTGCTTCAACATAAATTGGAGGGCGAGGGAATAGACAATTAGGGGTGACGGGGTACGATTTTGTAAAGACGTGTAAAGTAGCACTTTTACACAAGCGTTTTGTAGTGCTTTTGGCATTAGGAATGCATGCCAGGGAATAAGACTTTTCAATATTGTAGCCTGGGAAACTTATTGGAGTGCATTGGGTGCAATATTCAGGAAATATTCTACAATATCAATTGTACTTCTGCTAATGTACTTAGGCGAGCAAAGACATGGAATGAATAATTGCTACCTTTTATGAGCTAAATGTGTTTTGAAGGTCAAGTAGTACATACGGGTAGTACCTTTAGAAGCATATATAAGTCATATAGAAATATAAGTCGCAGAGCAAAGAGGAGCTTACAGCTTCAGGTTGTTTTTTTTGTCATCTTTGACAGCGTTTGAGCCCCACCAGCTGCAAAGCTTATTGATTACAATTGATTTTCTGAAGGAGAGAGATGGAACACCTCGGGTGGACTGAGATGCCGTGACATCCACCTGCTGTCTTCAGGCCTGTTGAAACGCGCAGGTGCGGACGACGGCGTGTCGACGACCGTGTTGCTACAGTCTACGGTCACTTCTTCATGGAAAAAAGGTCAGAGCCGAACAAGAGCCAAAAATTGCCGCTAGCCAGGACAGTGTGGCATTCAGATTAGGGCCGAATTGTTCCACTCACTGTGGAAAACGTTGATAGACTCTGTGGAGAAAGGATTAAGTGTGTGGATTAGTATTCTCAGATGGCGCTACAGCGTTAGCAAGGGTGGTGATTAAAATAGCAGTTGCTTACCATTACTTGTAAATGAGAGACTGTGACAATAACAATATGCTCAAACAATACAATTTACAAGTACTCTTTAAATAGTCGGCAGACGGCATTATCCAAAGCGACTTAAAGTGAATCGCACTTTAACGGCGAGCAGGTGAGGAGTTAGCGCGTCTTGCTCAATGGTTGACTGTAAACATGAGGGTTTTTTTCGAAACCCCAAACCTCGGGCTCGGAGTCAAACCCCTTACCTACGACATTATCCTGCCTAGTGGTTTATAAAAATAATAATAATGACCAAAAACATTTCAAGCATTTATTTGAACGTGAAAAATGAAACCGTATATATATTCATATAAGCAAATGGACCATATTCCCTAACCAGCCAACCGCCTCGAAATATTATTGATACGTTCCCGCCATCACAATAACCATATCGCCAGCGTACTGTAAATCACCCCCTAATCCTTCCATCTCGGGACACATTAGGATGTCGTGATATCATAATAATAATAATAATAATAATAATAATAGTTGTTTTCTTGGTTGTTTTTCGTAAACTTCGGTTTACCCACATTTGAATGTGCTTTTGCTTTGGTAGCAACAATTTCAATTTCAATTTCATTTGTGTTCGGCCGCCAACGCCCACGGAGATAACACTTTTCTTGTTTGCAAAGAAGAAAAGATCGGACTTTGATTGATTCTCCACTGGAAATGTCGGTTCCAGAGCTGCAACAGGCGAGATTTACTAGTTTGATCAAAAATGAAATGTCAAATCGGAAGGACTCTGTCTGTAATAGTGTGACACATCGGTTTTCTTTGGTAGCGTTCATTTTGTCAACTCAGACACCAATTGTAAGGGCCCCTGTCAAAGCAGACTTCCCCAGTGACGGGAGTAGCCATTTAAATGCAGTGTTGCATTCCTATGCGATATCCTCTTTGCCCGGGGCATGGCAACCTTTCAACAGGCCAATTATTCCTTCACACGACTCAAGCAGGTCCCAGTCAGGAGCCTATATAAATAGGTGCAAAACGATCACACCTGGGGACTGTATCAAATCCACCTTTTTTTGGTAAATCAGTCCATTTTTTAGCTTGTATTAGCCACAGGTGCAAACTTTGAAAGGGCACGACAAAGAACATTTTTCTTTAGCCTTTTTTGATCTAATTGAAACGCCTGCATCTGTGGTATGTGGTTTCCAGATATTGATGGTGGTGGATAAGGGCTCACTAGGTTCCACTGAACCTCGATTTTACAACATACAAAGGCTCCCTCGAACAGTGGTTCCTGAACTCCATCCCACCAACATGCACTCACATAAAGACTTAACTTTCAGACACATCCTTTGCTTGCACTCTCCTATATAATGTATTTTAAACATTGTCCATAATTAACACAGAACTGCAATGGCAAATCTAAATAGGAAACAAGTCACCAGGTATCGCACCATTTATATTTAGCCCCGCCCCCTGACATACTCCGGCCCCCCCCACCCCCACCCCCTAGGGGGCGCCACCCTCCAGTTGGAAAACACTGCCCTAGAAGAACATTGCATTGAAGGCAGCTGACGAGAAGAACACTCATTCTCTCTTAGAAGTCACCCATTTTCTCACTCTTAATTTGATAAAAATGTGCTTTGCCCGCACCAGTAATGTAGAGCCGTCTCTCAGACCAGTGCTTCAGATGAAACGCCTCCCTTCCCTCACAACTCTGACCCACCCACACACACACACACACAAACACACACGCGTCTGTGTGTGCGTGTCCTAAGGGAATGCATGAAAGTGGTCCATAATATACACCTCTAGAAGTAGAAATGTGTGTGTGTGTGTGTGTGTGTGTGTGTGTGTGTGTGCATGTCAAAGAGAGGGAATGCATGAAAGAAGTACCAATGGACATAAAAGCAGAGCCCTGGTATGTGAATATGTGTGTGTGCGTGTGTGTGTGTGTGTGGTGTGTGTGTGTGTGGTGTGTGTGTGTCACAAGTCAACTTACACAAGCACACACATACACACACACACACACACACACACAGGCACAAACACACGCAAGTAAAGTCTGTGATTTGAACTGACCCTCCAAGATAAGGACATTGGCTGGAGGAAACCTAAGTTCTGCCGGTGAGAAACAGGCACCCAAACATGACCTCTGCAACCTTTTCAGCAGCCCCACCAAATGAGGGGGAATTGATTCAGATGCATTGAAATAGACCCATCATTTAATAATTAATTTGATCCGGGTGTCCTCGCCTGGGGCTATTTTCATAAATATGTATATATATCTATATATATATAGATATAGATATAAAGCAGTCTTTTTAGTCCCATGTCTGAATGTATGCATTTATTTTCAATGCAGTGAGTGTCACAATGTGATAAGACCTGTTTTATTAATTTTTTTCTAACCGAAAAAATGACTGGAAGGAGCGGCCCTTTCAGCAGACTTTTCTGCGTGTCGATTTTTTCCACATTTTTTCCACATTCACAACCGTTTTGTCAACCTGGAGCAGCAACACTGACATAACATCTCTCTCTCTCTCTCTCTCTCTCTCTCTCTCTCTCTCTCTCTCTCGTCTCTCTCTCTCTCTCTCCGTCTCTCTCTCGTCTCTCTCTCTCTCTCTCTCTCTCTCTCTCTCTCTCTCTCTCTCTCTCTCTCTCTCTCTCTCTCTCTCTGTCTCTCTCTAACTCTCTCTCACTCTCTCTCTCACTCTCTCTCACTCTCTCTCCGTCTCTCTCTCTCTCTCTCTCTCTCTCTCTCTCTCTCTCTCTCTCTCTCTCTCTCTCTCTCTCTCTCCCTCTCTCTCAGTCTCTCTCCCTCTCTCTCAGTCTCTCTCTCTCTCCGTCTCTCTCTCACTCTCTCTCTCTCTCTCTCTCTCTCTCTCTCTCGCTCCAACCTGAAAAACGAAAGCAAAACAACCTTAAAGATTTAGTTTTTTGTGCCTTTTATTTTTACACTTTGAAATGTACAGCCATCGATAACGTGATATGATTTCAACCGAGGTAGAAAAGCAGCCATAGAACAGGTACATGTTGTGAGCCAAAACTGGTAAAACTGGAGAAGTTGAACAAAAATGATTCGTATTTCAAAATGATTGTATTTGTGGAGGTCAAGATTTTCATTTGGCAGTCTGTGAAATTATTTTGATGGCTGACCAATCATTGATATTATAATTATATTATATTATAAGGGTGTGCTTGGTTTCGTATCGGAAGCAGCCGAGCCGGCAAATGTGTGCTACTGCTAAATACAAATCAGCCATGCTTATTATTTAATATAGTGCCAATAAAGCGAAAATCGAAATTGTAATTGTGTATTTTACACAAACATATATGCATAAATGCATGTTGTTTGCCTTGAAATGTAACATGTGTGATTTGGTTGCTGGTTGCAGGTTGTTGGTTCACCAGGTCTCTCTCTCTCTCTCTCTCTCTCTCTCTCTCTCTCTCTCTCTCTCTCTCTCTCTCTCTCTGCTCTCTTGTTCTATCTCCCTCTGTCTCCGTCCCCCATCGTCCCCCCTCCCTTTTTTTCCCTGTTTCTCTCACTATGTCCATCATCTTTCCCTCTTGGGCCTCTCTCTCTCTCTCTCTCTCTCTCTCTCTCTCTCTCTCTCTCTCTCTCTCTCTCTCTCTCCCTTTGTCCCTCAGTCTCTCTCCCTTTCTCCCCCTCTCCCCCCCTCTCTCTCTCTCACTCTCCCTTTCCCTTTCCCTCTCCTCTCTCTCTCTCTCTCTCTCTCTCTCTCTTCACTCTCTCTCTCTCTCTCTTCACTCTCCCTCAGTCTCTCTCTCCCTTTGTCCCTCAGTATCTCTCCCTCTCCCTCTCTCTCTCTCTCTCTCTCTCTCTCTCTCTCTCTCTCTCTCTCTCTCTCTCTCTCTCTCTCTCCCTCAGTCTCTCTCTCCCTTTGTCCCTCAGTATCTCTCCCTCTCCCTCTCTCTCTCTTTCTCTCCCTCTCTCTCTCCGTTTCTCATTCTCTCTCGTCTGCCCTTTGCTGTCTGCCGTGTCCTGTGTGAATTGAATACCGATGCACCGAAAAAAGCCAGTAGTGTACCCAAAGCTACACTTTTGGCCACGGCTTCCACTAGCCTGCACTCTGGCAGGACCTCATGTGCTGTGTATGCCTAAACTGTCCTCCCCAGGGGCCAGAACTAGGAAAGAGGACCGCTGAACAACACTTTCCCGAGACTTAAGTTTTATTGAGTGTGAGACCGTGACGAGGCGGTGTTTTAAAATGGGTGTCCTCTCGGGTTAAGGGACTTGGGGGGGAGGGAGAACTGGGGGGGGGGGGGGGGGGGAGATTTGGTAGGCTTGTTTCATTGGGCTCCGTTGTGACTTCATTTGGCCAATCTTTTGTCATTGAACTGTTATCCAAAGTGGCTTGCGGTGAATTCAGATACACGTCATTAAGGAGCGGGTGTAGAGGGAGTTAGGGAACCTTTGCTCAAGGATGTCAAACACTGTTGCCATGACACACTATCCTGGCCCCAAATAACCTTTCATAGTGTAGTTCAATCCATGACGTTGGGGGGGGAGATGGCGAGGATGGTGTAACTGTGTGTGTGTGTGTGTGTGTATCTAATCCACCTGACGATTGCGCACGCCCCTTGATCTGACGTTCTAAGACACCACGGCCGGGGGGTAACCTTGACGACTTGAAGAAGAAGAGAAGAAGAAGAAGACGTAGCCCTGAGCGACAATGAGAAATCGTCGGCGGAAAAGGAAGAAAAAAATAACGAAAATAACAAAAATAAGAAAAAGCGACTTCTAACCATTCCATTAACAGGACGGTGTGTGGCTGTCTCCCCCCTCAGATACTCTGTGAGGATCACAGCGCTATAAACAGTCTTTATTTATTTATTTAGTTTTTCCCTGCGAGAGGCAATTCCCCCCTCCCAGGATTTGGAGTTTTTATGAAGGCGTATATTCCAAATCCTATTAAAAAGGTGCAGCACAGGAAGTGATAAAAGTCACACAATCAGTTGTGTGACTATCATTATTTATTTTTTTTAAGCTGGGTATTGCCCACTTATTACAGCATTATCACTCCGTAACAACCCCGGGAATTAGGATTTCAATAATGCAAAAATCCAACTCGGTGTGTGTGTGTGTGTGTGTGTGTGTGTGTGTGTACGTATTGCAACCCATTTTTTGGCTAGTGTTTTTCTGTGTCACTGTTCTGCGGCTCAATGGCAGCGATGTGAACATTATCAGTGCAGCCTGAACACAGGCCTCAGAATAGATCCTTTGTTAGGTTCTCTGGTACTCCATGGAGGGGGGGGGGGTTCAGAAATATCTGGACAAGCCAAATATACGCAGTGACATTTACAGCCCCTAGCCTAGCGGCTCGGAGAGATATTAGACTGCCGACCCCTGAGGGAGGGACTCCAAAAACGGTTGTGGGTTCTAAAGTGCTAGTGGTGCAGCAGCATCATGAATACAGTGCTGTACAGTGCAGTAGCTGTAATGAGTCCAGAAAAGTCCAGCAAAGTATGATAGTGTAATGTTAATGACAATGTTATGAAAGTGATAGTGGCAGCACTTCTAGCAGTTCAGCAGGCGCACTGCCTGTGGATAAAAACTATCCTTAAACCTTAAAACTTAAAACTTTAACCACTGCAATTTAAAAAAGGTATTACCAAAATACTATCAACACATCTCATGTCCGACCAGACAGAACAAGACTCTTAATCACTGCTACAGCACCATCAAGCACGCTTATCGCGCTGTTGCGTGGCCGGCTTTCGGCAAATCAGACCACGCCTCCGTGCTTCTACTTCCCGCTTACAAGCAGAAGTTGAAGTCCACGCCCACAGTTGTAAAGAACATGTGTCGCTGGATAGACAATGCCGTAATACACCTGCAGGGGGGGCTAGAAATCACTGACTGGAGTGTATTCAAGACCTCTGACCTTGATGTGTATGCAGATAATGTCACAGCATACATAACAGGCTAGTGGAAGAATGCATCCCGACCAGGTCTGTTCGCTCATTTCCGAACTGCAAACCATGGATGAATGCTGACATACGGAACAAACTTAAGGAACGAAGTACCGCTTTCACAACAGGCGACTCTGATCTCTATAAGAAGGACAAGTACAAACTCAGAAAAGCCATCAAGAAGGGTAAATTGGATTACAAAAACAAATTGGAATTACAATTCGGGGTTTCTGACACTAGACGTATGTGGCAAGGTCTGAGGGTCCTCTCCAACTACAAGGGGAGCTTAGGGGCAGTCACTAACAACGACCCTACCCTACCAGACGAGCTAAACAAGTTTTTTGCCCGCTTTGAAAGGGACCATGAGCCGACCAACAACTTGAACATCAGCACAGAGGACTACGTTCTACAACTGTCCGAGTCCGAGGTCCGCAGAATATTCAGGAGGGTGAAGGTAGGGAAGGCAGCCGGCCCAGACAGAGTTCCTTCCCGCGTCTTCAAGACCTGCGCTGACCAGCTGGCTCCTGTGTTCCCCGACATCTACAACGCATCACTGCAACAGTCTGTCTTCCCAGCGTGCTTCAAAGCGACAACCATTGTGCCGTTACCCAAAAAGACCATGGTAACATGCCTCAATGATTATCGTCCAGTACACCCATAGCCATGAAGTGCCTGGAGAAACTTGTCATGTCGCATATAAACTTATCCATCCCTGAGTCCCTAGACCCACTCCAGTTAGCATACAGACCAAACAGGTCTGTAGACGACGCCATTTCCCTGGCACTACACACGGCCCTGCAGTACCTAGACAGGAGGGACACCTACGTCAGCCTGCTGTTCATTGATTACAGCTTGGCGTTCAACACCATCGTTACCTCCAAGTTGGTCCTGAAACTGAGGGACCAAGGTCTGGGCGCCCCCATCTGTAACTGGATTATGGACTTCCTGACAGGCAGGCCTCAAGTGGTGAAGATTGAGAACAACATCTCATCCACTCTGGTCCTCAACACCGGAGCACCCCAAGGCTGCTGCCTCAGTCCCCGGCTGTACTCGCTGTATACACATGACTGTACTGCCACGCACAGCAATAATCAGATTATCAAGTTTGCAGACGACACCACAGTCATCGGCTTGATAAACGAGGGCAATGAAACAGAGTACAGAGATGAGGTGGTCCGGCTGACGCGATGATGTGAGGACAACAGCCTCGCACTGAATGTCAGCAAGACCAAGGAGCTCATCGTGGACTTTAGGAGCCACCGGGGCACCCACTCCACCATCAGCCTGGATGGGACACCGGTGGAAGTCGTCAGCTGCTTCCGTTTCCTGGGACTACAGATTTCGATGACCTGGCGCGGAGGTCATGCTGAAGAAGGCACACAAGCGCCTCTATGTTCTGCGGTGCCTCAGAAAAAGTGGAATAGGACAGAGGTGGCTAGTGAACTTCTACCGTGGCACCGTAGAGAGCGTCCTGACGGGTGGCGTCACTGTGTGGTACGGCAACACCACTGCACGGGACAAGAAAGCCATCCAGAGGGTCATGAGGACGGCAGAGAAGATCATCGGGTTGTGCACTTCCATGCATTGAGGAGATCTTTAGGACCAGATGTCGGAAGAAGGCCATGTCCATCATAAAGGACTGCAACCACCCTGGGCACCATCTCTTCTCCCCCCCTACCGTCTGGTCGCCGGTTGCGCAGCATCCGTACAAGTACTACCAGGTTTAAGGATATTTTTTATCCACAGGCAGGGACCTATTTAACTGCTAGGAGTGCTGCCAGTTTCACTTTCATAACATAGTCATTACCATTACACTTACATACTTGGCTGGACTTTCTGGACACATCACAGTTACTGCACTGTATTCATGATGCTGCTGCACTACTGGCACTTTAGATGTTTTTGAAACATTTTTGTAAAAAATACAAAAAAACAAGCTTTTTTTTTGTTTATTTGATTGTATATATAATTTATATTTTTATGGTGTTGTTTTTAAGATGTATACTGCGGGAGGGAATGGGGAGTAAGCGTTCCTATCCTATCTTGTATTGTATCTTGTATCTTGTAAACCTGGTAGTTTTTGTACGGATGCTGCGTACCCGGCGACCAGACGGTAGGGGGGAGAGGGTAGGGAGCACAGACCAACGGCTACGATTGTAGGTTGATCCGGTTCTCAGATATACGACCGCATGGCCTGTTCCTCTGTCATTAAAAACCGAACCCAATCTCAGGAGGAGGAGGAGAAACGCCAGGGGCTGTGGCAGTGACGTGCGGCGACGAGGTCTACCGTGTACCGTCTACACATCAAAAACAAAAGGCATGGATGGAAATTTGGAAGACTCCCAACCATTCTAACCGTCACCATCACATTTTGGTTGCTTCTCTACTGCACCGTCGACAGGATTGAAGGAACGTCAGTAACCCCCGGAGCTTTGTGTCAGGGCACCTTGGTCCCCGTTTGGCCCAACTCCACCGGCCGCGGTTGTTGTTGCACTGGGACAGAACATACTCAAGATTCAAGAAGATTCAAGATTCAAGAATTGTATTTGCTATTTGCAACACGTACAATGGAATGCTAACTCCCCATTCACTCCTGCAGTATGAAATTCTAGAACACAATACTATAGGAATACTGTATACAATAAACAATGAACATAAAAATAACAATAAAGTGACTGATGGATGATATATGTTATATTGTGCAAAAAGCATATCAAGTATTTTATAGTGCCAGTGGTGCAGCAGCATCATGAATACAGTGCAGTTCAGTGCAGAACAGTGCAGTAACTGTAATGAGTAATGAATATTAGTCAGGAAAGTCCAGCAAAGTAGGACAGTGTAATGTTAATGACAATTTTATGATAGTGGCGGCACTCCTAGCAGTTCAGTAGGCGCACTACAGGGTATTATTCAGGGCACACGTCAATTGGGGAAAATAACGAAAACAAACACATGTGTTGTTGTAGACCGGAAGAACGGAAGAATTGCATTGGGTCACACAGCTTGTTTCTAAGAACGTCCGGTGTGTGTCTGTACACAATTCAACCTTAACCTTCGATAACTCGGTCAGTGAATTGGAATGAGGCGGTTGTGATGAGAGGTGGCATTTAAGGCTGGGGAGGGAAAAAATATAGATTTCAAGACATTGCAGTAAAAACACAAGTCAAGAGTAATTTCACCTGTTGTGTTCTGTGCTCTCTCTCTCTCTCTCGCTAAAGGTGGAAGTCGATGGATCAGGGCCCCAGGTGATCTATTAGGGCAATTCTGCATTCACCGCGACACACTAAAAAAAATGCTTTTAAAAGCATGGGCCATAAAATTCAAGACCGGGGAGATTGTGGAGATGGATCTCTCTCTCTCTCTCTCTCGCTCTCTTTCCTTCTCCCTTGCCGCTCTCTTTTTCGCCTTTTTGCTTCAAATTACCACATTTGTTGCCAGTTGAAGAAGATTAAGCCAAGAAAAGCAAAGGATATTTCATTGTGAGGCCAAAGAAGGTGGAAAGGCAAAAGAGGGAAGAAGTAGTAGCCGATATTTGTGAATATGCAATAACTATATACAGTATATATATATATACACTCAAGACATGAATGTTACCGTGTCGCAACGAGCAATAGTTTTCCATTGACAGAATACATTCGGCAGCTATTGCACTCCTAGCCGCCTTGAGTCTTTGGGGATGTTGCGTAATATGTTGCCCATCTCTTCCCCCCCCCCTACAGTCCGGTCGCCGGTTCCGCAGCATCCGCACAAGGACTACCAGGTTTAACGATAGTTTTTACCCACAGGCAGTGTGCCTACTGAACGCCTTGGAGTACTGCCACTATCATAACATTGTAATCCATATTACATTACATTACACTATCATACTTTTGCTGGACTTTCTGGACTCATTGCAGCCACTGCACTGTTCTTCACTGTACTGCACTGTATCCACGATGCTGCTGCACTACTGGTTCTTTAAAATGCTTTCAAATCCAATTCAAAAACATGTTTATATCATCAGTCACTTTAGTGTTATTTTTTATTCTGTACAGTATTTTTATTTTTACATAGTATAGAAAATCCGTTATATAAGTATAGTGTTGTTTATAGTATAGTATTGTATAGTATAACATTGTATCGCATAGTATTGTTGTGGAAATTCATACTGCGGGAGGGAATGGGGAGTAAGCATTCCATTGTACTTGTTGCAAATGGCAAATAAAAACATCTTGAAACGCTAGTCTCTACCGCAAACCACCTACAGGCTGTTAGAGGAACTACATGCTAGTCTCTACCGCAAACCACCTACAGGCTGTTAGAGGAACTACATGCTAGTCTCTACCACAAACCACCTACAGGCCGTTAGAGGAACTACAAGTCTCTAACGTGAACCCCCTTCAGGCCGTTAGAGGAACTACATGCTAGTATCTACTACAAACCAGCTAAAGGCCGTTAGAGGAATTACATGCTGGTCTCTACCACAAACTACCTACAGGCCGTTAGAGGAACTACATGCAAGTCTCTACTATGAACCACCTAAAGGCCGTTTAAGGAACTACATGCTAGTCTCTACCAGGAACCACCTACAGGCCATTAGAGGAACTACATGCTAGTATCTACCACATTATAATGATTCATGGCCGCTGCCTGGTTGTAATCCAAAGGGCCCTTTGAAAATGAAGAACAAAGAGCGAGAAACAAAGCCATCCTGCAGCTTTCTTCCACAGAATCCATTTTGAAATTAATTAAGCTGTCACATTGTAAGCTAAGCGACAGCAAAGGCAGGGAAGTATAAAATAAATAATAAAACACCTGCACATGTTACTTCCTTAGGCGTGCGCGCGCACACACACACACACACACACACACACACACACACACACACACACACACACACACACACACACACACACACACACACACACACACACACACACACACACACACACACACACACACACACACACACACACACACACAGGATGCTGCAGTGCCAAAGCAACATGTTGTAATGACTTTCATTACAAAGAAAATCCACAAAGCAAGTGATGCCTGCCAGAAAAATGGACATGAGTAAATTATGTTGCTTTCAGTGTCACACGGTAACGTTTAAGAAGCTTAAAAATCAAGGCATGTTCCATTAGAGACAACTTTTAATGAATAATATTACTTTAATAGTAATAATACCTGCTTTTCATAAAACAGGGCGGTCTAGGCAGTAGGAAGGTGCAAAAAATTTAAACGACATGCCACATGACCAGAGAACAACAGTTCTAGAGAACTGGTGCTACATGACCAGAGAACAACAGCCCTAGAGAACTGGTGCTACATGACCAGAGAACTACAGTTGGAACAACAGCCCTAGAGAACTGGTGCTACATGACCAGAGAACAACAGTTGGAACAACAAGCCCAAGAGAACTGACGCAAAATGACAAGAGAATAACAGTTGGAACAACAGGCCCCGATATGAAACGTGTCACCCACTTTTGCTGGTAAATGTAATTGCTTAACTAAATGCTTGTAAAATGGAGGGGAATTGTCTGTTCATCTTCATATACTCCCATGTTGCAATGGTACAAACCTGGTGGAAAATCGGCGAAATGTTCCTTTAATTGATTCTGCACTATTATACAATACAGACCTGAAATCTATTTGTGGTGGTAGCTGGTGTGTGTGTGGGGGGGGGGGGGGGGGGGCGTGGCTGGGGGCGGGGTTTAAAGGTAACGTTACCACTTGGCGTGAGACCTTTAAGCAGATATCAAAACGTGCAGTTCTAACAGTCTAACCCCGTAAAGGAAGACACGACCAGGGATGTCCTTTAGTACTGCTCTGTGTCCCATACACCGTCTAACCCCGTGGAGGAGCTTAAAGGAAGACACGACCAGGGATGTCCTTTAGTACTGCTCTAGTCTCCCATACACCGCACGACCCCAGAGTCAGCATTTATTACAATGTTCTAAAACACTGACTCGACACCGCACGATACTAACTCCCCGAACCCCCACTCTCACGGTGGCGAACACACACACACACACAAACACAATAACAAAACATAACACACACTAATTAGCCCACAGATGTTCTGTAACCCAACAGAACAAAAGAAAACACAACCCGAAAACCATACTACCCACAATCCCCAGTTCCCCCACGCCATTTGCGTGGCTACATGGCTACATTAATTCTCACCCGCAACTGCACCGCATCACAATTCACGTTGCTATGGGTGGTTTTCAGATGACGTCAGACGGCTGTCTATATTTGGACGTTGGAGCCCCTCGCAGTGTTATAATCGATGTAAACATAAGCCATTTGTATCTAGCTCTCACGTTATTTTCTACTTTTTTATGGATCTTTCACAGAAAGAAACCAAGGATAACTTGGAATATCTAGCTAAAGATATCCCAGTGCTTTCCGAGTACGCAAAATGCCTCGAAATATATATAAAGAGGAGATATTTACAAGAAATCTCGCCGGTTGGTGTCGACCCCGCTAGTATCCCGATCTGTTTGACCCTGAGTGTTTGCCTACCTCGTTTTGGAGACCAGCTATTACACCAAACAGCAATTTAAGGCCTCTAAAAGCTTGGAGACATTTAACCAAATGGTGTTCGGGTTCGTAGCCTCTGTACAAGGAAATGCAACATGTTGCTATATAATATATAATAGTTATATATATATGAACATACTACTACATACTACATACATTGAGACGATAC
>CM051022.1:11476159-11478659 GCA_027704905.1 Muraenolepis orangiensis | reverse complement strand
CACTCATTTGAGCCGCATATATATATGGCATTCGTCGCTAGCAATCGTTCTCAGGTAGTCTCAATCTCAAGTAGTATCTCTTCAGGCTAACAAAGCAGGCCGGGGGGAGTGGGGGGGGGGGGGGGGGGGAAGAATGGAGCAGGAGAACGACCTTGTTCATTTTATTTTAAACCCAGGACAATGTCCCAGGGAATTCCAAAAGCCAGAATCGTGTCCGCAGAACACATTTACAAGCTGCTTTCACATTTGTACAAGTTTGTCCGGCAACTTGGGCAGCAAGAAAAACGTACATTGTACATTTAAGAATTTAATCGGCCAGGATGTCCAACCCTTGTGTTGGACAAACTGCTCAGTTATGCTACTGCTTGATAAATAAAAAGACTAGTCCTCCATGTTTGTTTCTGACAGTAACTCAGGTTACAATCTGACCATGGGAATAAAAAAAACCCCTTGATACACACAGTATAGTGAATGAAAAAAAGACCAGAAGAATCATGGAAGAAGCTGCGATGGCATTTGCTTGAAATCTCAACTGTCAATCAGCCGCTGCTCGGGTTAGCTTTTTACCAACCACCCTTCCCCCACCCCCAGGCTGAAAAAAACCCATGGACCAGTCCGCCCTTTAGGCTGTCAATCATGCCCCGTCTGGTGGTTGTACATGGAGCAGCGAGAAAGGGTCATGGCGAGACACGGGACAGACCAATGCTCTCCCCAGGACAAAAATAAGGGGTGGGCATGTACCTCTTGGCAGGAGTGGAGACTGTTAGCCCCAGAAAGTAGAGTGGAGGACATTTTAGGGAGGTGACAGGGTTGGGTGGTGGGTAGGGGTGTGACATGGGAAATAAGGAAGCGCCACCAACATTTGTTCAGGACCACATGGCATAACCACACGCAATATAAAGAGGAATTTGTTGAGGGGACATTTTTTTCCAATTTGAACAAACACATCGTTTTCAAACTGGTAGAAACAATTCATCCACCAATGAGCTCAATTAATTAGCTGCACGATTAATTGGATATTAATCGAATACGTAATTTTCGGCTCTGCAATGAGCAAGTTGTGAAAAGTCGCAAATAATGCATGCACAAACAAATCATGAAAAATATATAAATACAAATTAATTGGCATACTTCTGATTTCATACGACCGTTACATTATTAAAATTACAAATGACAAACTGTTCCACCTCCACAATAAGTTCTCTTAACGAATTTCCGTCAAGTGTGTCGTTAGAGAAAACACTAGCGCTAAATACATTATGGAGCATAGTGGCCAGAATGGCGTTCCGTTAATAGCAATCACAATATCAGGCTAAATAGTCCCTTGACTTCAATTAATACTTTTTGGTCATAATGCCAGAGTGTCCTCATCAGCTAGAAATGAATAGCACTTAAGAAGAGGCCCTTCTTAACTAATACGTTAATAACTAATAGTGATTTATTTATACATACTGTATATATAGTTAATAACTAATAGTTATTATTTTTATGAGATATGTCAATGTAAGAGAGTGTTTATGTTGCCAGTAGGGGGCGATCTTGAGCTATTTAGTTGCTTGTGATTTGCCGTAGCGCAAGCCTTTTTGACCCTCCGCAGCCACCACACCTAGGTTATGTTCCGTTTTGTGTTTCTAAGATAAGGAGGCTTCCCACGCGTTGTACTACTGCAAATACTTAGTTTAACTTATTTATATCATTGTGTGTGTTATTATTTTTATTTAACATGTATGTAACACATCTTTAAGTGTGTTTATTGGTAGGACTGAACCATATACTGTTGAAGTGTTTGAGCTTCTTTATGGACGAGCTAGTTTCACGGGGCATTGCTAACCAGATGTTTTCCGTTTTGTGTTTGTAAGCCAATAAACGAGGGACGTTCCCTGTCTATCCTCCTGTCATATTATAAGATAAGAACTTTTCGGTGTGATTGCCCATAACACATGTTGCCTAGAGTCCACCAGAGAATGTTACATGTTCATTGCTTTTGAATTGGATGGGTCAAAGCATCCAAAAGGCAATACAACAATAAATAATTTAAATAAATGACTAATTAAACCTGGACCATGTCAGTTATTCTACTGCAGAGCAATTTACTTCATTGCAAAATATCGGAACTAGAAAAGATTCTCAGGAAGAAATTCTCTTATCTTTTTTTATTTCTTATCTTTCTCTATTGTTTTTTTTTGTTGTTATAACTGTAGCTACAACTCAAAATGCCCCGATAGGTAACTGACAGTATAACTTACATCATACATACATCCATCCAACATTCTATGTCTCGTCAGTGCAAATGAAAGCACCCTCGGTGACAAACAGTGTCTCCTTGTCCTCTGCAGGGATCGGCCGAGGTACACACACACACACACACTTTCGATTGCCGGCGACTGCCAGAAATGGGACATACACTCCCTTATTGGTGAGGTATTCATCATTGTTGACTTCCATCGATACCAACCAAAAAATAAATGATACATGGAAAGCGAGACGACAGATATCCTCT
>CM051022.1:11446159-11473659 GCA_027704905.1 Muraenolepis orangiensis | reverse complement strand
AGAGAGAGAGAGAGAGAGAGAGATTGGCATATTTGTAAAATAAAATGGCATTCAAGTCCCCCCGCTAACCCAGATGAACGGAAAAACATTTGTTTTGATTCTGTAATAGGATACAGAATAATCACAAACATAAAGCAAACTCCCATGTTTGCATGGGTGTTTGCATTAGGGCTTTCACAGTACCTCAAGTAACTATAGTCATGTATCATGTTTGACTTGTTGCATGATGTTGCAGTAGCTCAGTCAGTAGGGACTTGGACTTGGACTGGGGGACTGGGAACCAGAAGGTCGTCGGTTCAAATCCCTGAATCACCGGGTCACCAGACCCCCTACCCTGCTCCCCTGGTGGCTGACTATAAAACAGCTGCTCCCTGCTCCTCATACTAGGATGGGTTAAATGCAGAGAAACACATTTCACTGTGTGGGTGACCAATAAAGAGGCTCCATTCAGCCTTGTCACCCTTTTTTATGGAGTTGGATGCATAGTTCGGACGGAGGTAGCCTATATTGTTCCAATATAGCAAAAAGTATTTTTTTTTACTACGTTTATTTTACTACGATATTGCAGTGTTGCTGTCCAAACGGGTTCGTTTTCGGGGGGAATATATCGGAGTGGGGGAGGGGATAAATAAAGTGGTGGCTGATACCAATAACTCTTAAACTATGGAACTATGGAAAACTCTCCCCACACACACCCTTAAGGTTTTGCTGAATCAGCTAAAGACGTGCCCGTAAAGACTTTGGGGGGCGTTTGGGTGACTCTGTATTTACTTTGTGTGTCTTCTTTTGTGCTTATTTTGGTGTGTCTAATTGTTGCTCCATGTCTTTGACTGTGTATTAGTGTCCACCTATTTTTGTTTTCCGCGTATATTACTTACTTTTAACCTGCTTTTCTGTACGGCACTTTGTGACTTTGTGTCTGGGAACAGCGCTTTATGATTACATTTTGACTTACTTACTTTACTTCCTAAAATGCGTTTGAGGTTTTACTGCGTTAAAGTGGGGGGGGGGCCCGCGGGACCCATACCCTCGATGACGCAGCGCCAGCGCCGTTAGCCAATCAACTGCCGTCTGACAGAGATACCCAAGGAACCACCTGCCGGTGCTTTGTTACTATTATTTATATCCTAGCTCTCTCCTCTCTCCTTCTGTCCAGTTTTTGTTGCACTGCGCTACCTTTCCAATGTCATCCAACGTTATCGATTTTGTTCATTTTACAATCTGTCAAACAACTCCTCACGACCGAGCGAGCATGTTTGTGTGCACGTCTTCTTTCGGGGGAAGGGCAAAAGAAAACAAAATCACTCGATAGTGACAGCTTTGACGTGAATATAGGGAATGCAGACGGTGCGGGTTGAACATCGAGTGGGGGCCCCTGAGCACCGAGTGGGGGACCCTGAGCATCGAGTGGGGGCCCCTGAGCACCGAGTGGGGGACCCTGAGCATCGAGTGGGGGCCCCTGAGCATCGAGTGGGGGCCCCTGACCATCGAGTGGGGGCCCCTGAGCACCGAGTGGGGGCCCCTGAGCACCGAGTGGGCCCCGTGTTTGTGGACCCCCACTGTGCGCCTGTGTCTGAATCCTCGATGGCTAAAGTACCTCAGTTGAAATTGCAAGTGTTTTTTCAGCGCTGTGTCCTACCTCTTCCTGCCTACCATTCATCATTGATATGATGGTTGTTTCAGGCTTTCACCGGATAACAGAAAATCTGTATAATATAATACAAATCATTTTACAAATCCATACGTGTTAATATTATTTCATATACTATTACCGTATTGACCCGAATATAAGACGGGTTTTTTTTCCAAGAAAAAAATCTGAAAAAGAGGGGTCGTCTTATAATCGGGGTTTAGACTTTTCGATGTACCGTAATTGCACATGTAATTGCGCAACAACAGATCGCGCCAAACGACTGTTCCGAGACACCGCGCGACACTTAAAGTAACTCAAAGTCTTAAAGTAACAGTACATAAAAACAGTTACCTGGAGAGATAGAAATGGAGAGACACCGCGACCAACTTGAAAAAAGTGGCTCAAAAGTAGGGCAAGTTAATAAACAGGAGAGACGAAGTTACGATGCCAATTTTAAGATAATGGTGATAAACGAAGCAGAGACATCAAACACCTGTCATTGCGACACAGGACAAGCCCAGCGCCTGCCCTTAGTGGACACTTGACTGAGCCAGTCAAAACCTAGTGACCTAGTGATCATACCGGGCGGAATGACAAGCCAGCTGCAGGTGTTGGATGTGGTCGTTAACAAACCATTCAAGGTTCATCTGCACAAGAGATCCACAGAGTGGCTCCTGGCTGCTAATCACGCACTGACACCGTCTGGAAAAATCCAAAAGCCTGCAGTACGTTTGCTCTGTGAATGGATCTCGCAAGCATGGGCTGACGTTTCCCCAGAAAGCATTAATGGGTTTAAGAAATGTTGCGTATCAAATGCCATGGATGGCAGCGAGGATGACGAGCTGAATGAGAAGACTTGATGTGACCAATAGACTGATGTTCTGTTTCATTGCTCTACTATTTGATTGCACTACTGTTTTATTGCACTACTGTTTCATTGCAATCTATCTAGCCTGTTTTGTTTTTGTTTGCCAAGTTAGGCAAATTTGAACACAATGTGTGATGTGCGTTATCATTATTTTCCAAAAAAAATATTTTCTTTATAAAGAAAATATTTGGTCTTCAAAAAAAATAAAGATATTTTTTTCCAAAAAAGAGTCTTGAAAAAGAGGGGTCGTCTTATAATCGGGGTCGTCTTATATTCGGGTCAATACGGTATATTTGTTTTAAAAAACGTTTATTGTCGTTTTATTTGGCATGAATGAATGAGGTGACTTGATGGCACAACTGTGGGAATTCTGGGCTATACTTGACGTCGACTGCTTGTACATCAAGGGTTCTAATATCACTGAAGTTGGTTCACAGTGGTCATTGATTAAGAAAATAATTGTGTCTATCATGTAACTCATTGGATAGAGATTGGCTGCCGCCATTAGGCTGGCCGGGGAATAAGAACCTCAGTGAGCACAGAAAAGTTATGGAAAATGATAAGCTAAGAGAGTGGGAGTACTGACACGCTCTCTCTCTCACACACACACACACACACACACACACACACACACACACACACACACACACACACACACACACACACACACACACACACACACACACACACACACACACACACACACACACACACACACTCTCCCTTTCACAAACAAAAAACCCATTAATTTTGTAATCAGCAAACACTGTCTCTCATGCAACTTATGCACACACACACACACACCACACACACACACACACACACACACACACACACACACACACACACACACACACACACACACACACACACACACACACACACACACACACAGTTAACACCACTCGACCCACTTGGGCTATGCAGCAGGCTTTTGGCCTTCAGTGTGAATTTGTGTTATTCACGCCGTAACATCCAATATATTTCCAACTTTTACCTCTACTACCGCTACGGTCGGATTTTGCGCGCCTGTCACTTCTTTAAACTAGCTTCCGCATCCTGGGTGGCATATGGTCATGTAAACCGTGATAAAGAGCATGTTAAACCCTCAACTGGATAACGCTCCATAACCGTGTTATACTCCGCTTGCTTAACCGGGTTTCCCTGTGCATGTAAACGTAGTGAAATCAAATAAAGCTCACACAAAATCCTCCCGTCTACAGTGGCGTTTTCTCCCGGAGGCCAAGGGAAGCCAGGCTTCCCCTGTTTTTTCGGATTGTAGTTATAATTTTAATACATTTTAAAATTATAATTTTTTTTAAAAATTCGGTAATTCTCCTTTGCTGTGTCACACAGCAAAGGAGAATTACCGAATTTTTTTTATTTTAATTTAAAAAATGTAGGAGAGACGGTCCGGCAGCAACACACAGCCTGTGTGTTGCTGCCGGACCGTCTCTCCCCCATTCTCATTGAGTATTTTACAAAGAGTGAAACAACAGCGCCCCCTAGATATTATGGTGAAATAGAGGAGGCCAGCCGAATGAGCTTCCCTTGGTGAAAAAAAAAATGGGGGATTGTCCCGGATTGACCAATCAGATGAGGCACGTCATGTCCCCCTGCCAACCTGTGATTGGTCAGGGCCATGCCAAGGGAGGCCAGAGACGGCTGGCCTCCCTTCAAGGGAATGGGATCCCTTGATCCCATTGGATCGATTTGAAGGGAATCCCTTGACTCACAAATCCAATCAAATCACATCAACATCAGTACGTAGTACTGTAACTGTCATCCTCGCCGTTTGATAGTATTAAGCATTATGGAGGGTGGAGATTTGGCGTACTTAATAAAAAACAACTTTACTAAACTTCCGCTACAGCAGCAACTAAAAATTAAATCAGATGACAGGCCCATGCCCACACTCGAGCTGTGTGCACAGAGGAAAAAGGGAGCGAATCGGACGTTCAATGAGGACAATTATGTCCGCACGGAGTGGCTAACTGGAAGCGCTGAACTTCAGCGTCTATTTTGCTGGCCATGTCTTCTTTTTGACAAGGATTCGTGCTCCCTGAACAATCCTTGGGCAACTTCAGGATTCATCGACCTTGCCAACCTGTCACGGGCAATTGAGAGGCACGGTAAATCAAAAAATCACATAGATTGTGCTGTGAAATTGAAGCTTTTTTATTCATTACCGAATCTGCACTGCGCATTGAGCGGCTGGTTATGCATTTGGGGGGGGGGGGGGGGGAATGCTTAAATTAATAAGACGAGAGAGTTTTGGCTGGAGAGTGCGTGCGGACCTGTCGGTTAGATAACAGGCGTGTGCAAGTCCTGCATCTGTATGATACAACTGTGTAAAATGATACCGGGCGCTGTAATCACTCAACTGGTTACGTTATTGACCCAAAAAAAACTGGCTTCCCCTAAAATTTTCACCACGCCACGCTACTGCCCGTCTATCCATATTTCTTTTACAAAGTAAAAGGATTGAATTCCCCACTTGCCCATCAAAAGCCAGTCGGATGAATGGCACTGTATCAACATTTTTTTTATAAAATTCTATTCAAAAAGCAGAGAGAGTTCAGAAGTTTCACCCTGCCCAAAAAAAAGTGACGCAAGCTCAACCTCTGATGGTATTTGAACTCAAGTTTCTGTACGTACACTTCTATCATTTAGCGCTGCCATTGCCCTTATTTTGGTTATACAGAGAACGCAGTACAATAACATGTGTGGATGGTATCTTAAAAAAATAAAAGGGAGATGTGCTGAGATTTTAGATTTTTTTATTTGATCTTACTTATTATTATAACCTACCTCAGCAGTTTTGTTTGGGAGCCCATCCGATTATGTTACCACACCTGACAATCCTCCATATCCAGATTGGAAGCGTTATTGATAGTGTGGATAGGATCGCAATATATTTTCATGCACCGACTCGTTAAATAAAGGGCCCGGAAACTGCCCAAAAAGTGTGAGGCAAAGCGTTAATGACGAGGAGGGAATTCAATATGTGCCGACTGGAGATTGCCATTCGTGGCTTTCAATTTGGAATCGAGTGACTAACATATACTCCTATTCGTGACACTTTGACTACTTTAGCCTAGCCGATTCTTTTCCAAGTCATACTGGGATGAGTTTTTACTTCTTCATTCACCGGATTTTATGAGACGGAAAGAATATCGGTCTGCATATTTATTTATTTTTGACTATTGTTTGGTCGTAAATGCTCAGTCACATAAACAAACACGGAAGAATCAAATAGTCGTTAACAGCCTCAGTTTATGGAAGAGATAAATACATTAGGGTGGGTATGAACACTGTCACAATGGGTCCAGTTGACTAAGATAAATAAGGTGCACTACGGAAGGAAGAAATCAACACATAAAGAGGCAAAGAACGGAAGAATGAAGCAAGAAATACAGAACATGATACAGAACAAAAATGACACAAACGAAAACCAAAGGTGGAAATAGAGTCCCTGGCTAAAGGTGGCTGCTAAATAACGAGATGTAAATGTGGAACGTGTGTGTGTGTAGAGAGTTGGATAGACTTGACTCTCTGCCCGAGTAATATTAATAAAAGCTCCGGGGTGGCGGGGGTCGAAGAGAAATTGAGAGCTACACGACGGTGGAGCCAAAACGACATCAACACACGATAAGAGGAAGTTGGCGTATCACTTGTCCCGTCGCCCCCCCCCCCCCAGGCTGTGATCCAACGCGTCTGATCTCGCAAGTCATCGCCAGACGAAACCGCAACGCTCTCGGCAACGGCACGCAGCCAGCCAGTCAGAGGGCTGGCTGAGAAGGAGAAGATTGGAAAGAGGGAGAAAGAAGAGAGAGAGAGTGAGATAAAGGAGGGGGAAGAGATGTGTGTGTGTGTGTGTGTGTGTGGGGGGGGGGGGGGGAGTGAGAGGGGGAAGGCAGATATTGGGGGGGGGGGGGGAGATAGAGAACGAGGGACACAGAGAGAGATGGAGAGATGAGAGGGAAAAGAGGGAGGGAGAGATGGGGCAAAAGGGAGGGGAATGGAGAGAGAGAGAGAGAGAGAGAGAGAGAGAGAGAGAGAGAGAGAGAGAGAGAGAGAGAGAGAGAGAGAGAGAGAGAGAGAGAGCAAAAAGGAGGGGAATGGACAGACAGACAGAGAGAGAGCGAGAGAGAGAGCGAGAGAGAGAGCGAGAGAGCAAAAAGGAGGGGAATGGACAGACAGACAGAGAGCAAGAGCAAGAGCGAGAGCGAGAGCGCGAGAGAGAGAGAGAGAGAGAGAGATGGAGAGATGAGAGGGAAAAGAGTCAAGTCAAGTATAAAGCAGTGGGTGAAAATCTTATGTGCAATACCCGACGACAGACAGCAGTTATAAAATCAGATAAAAAATAGATAAAAATAGAATAAAAATAGAATAAAAATAGAATATAAAATTAAAAATTAAAATGCAATTTATAAAATGCTAAATATCCGCACAGAAAAGAGCAATATGTATATATAAATCAATTTAATAAAATATACATTGTTATATGCTATACGCCCTTGTTCAACAGCCTGATGGCCTGACTGTGGAAGCTATCTCTAAGCCTATGTGTACGGCACTTGATACTGCGGTATCGCCTGCCTGACGGTAACAGTGAGTACAGTTCGTGGCTGGGGTGGGCAATGTCTTTATGATGCGTTTGGCCTTGACCACGCACCGCTGGTTGTATATATCCAGGAGGGAGGGGAGCTCACCTCCAACGATATACTGGGCCGTCCGCACCGCCCTGTGAAGCGCTCTGCGCTCGAGTGCGGTGCAGTTCCCGTACCAGGCGGTGATACACCCTGTAAGAACACTCTGTAAGAACACTCTCGATGGTGCCGTTATAGAATGTTCTCAGGATGCGGGGGCCCATGCTGAATTTCCTCAGACGCCTGAGGAAATACAGGCGTTGTTGGGCCCTTTTCACCACGTGTGTGGTGTGCGTGGACCATGTGAGGTCCTCGGAGATGTGCACGCCGAGGAACTTGAAGCCGCTGACCCTCTCTACTGCAACACCGTCGATGGAGATAGGGAGAGAGGGAGGGAGAGATGGTGCAAAACGGAGGGGAATGGATAAAGAGAGAGAAGAGAGGGAGACAGAGAGAGAGAGAGAGAGAGAGAGAGAGAGAGAGAGAGAGAGAGAGAGAGAGAGAGAGAGAGAGAGAGAGAGAGAGAGAGAGAGAGAGAGAAAGTGGGTGGGGGGGGGGGAGAAAAAACAACAGTAACTGGAGGAGATAACTTAAAGAAAGGGTGAGCTTTGAAAAACACAAGTGTTTGCGGTAAAGATAAACAAAGCACAATAAAGAAGAGATTAAGAAGAGGGGGAGAACTAAGAACGCGTGACGAGAGCGATATAGCAGAATACAATTAGCACAAATTGTCCTCTTGCATACGCAGCAGTGAGTAGATGTCTGTGCTGTGCTGTGCACACTCGAGCAGATGCACAGGAAGGGCACAAACCTTCGCCCAGAGGGAGCAGCCCCGATAAAAGTGGAGCCGCTTGAGACTTTAAAGGAAACAGGAAGTGGGCGTGGTCGGGGGGGGGGTGGGGGAGGTCATCATGAGCCCTTGACAAATCTTTCAGAATCACCTTTGAGGTGGCTAGAGTCTCGATGAGAAGTTATAATATTAATTATATATCGTAATTAATAATAATTATTCAAATTTGTCAGTGTGAAGTACAGCGAAAGGAATTTCTCTGCATTTAACCCATCCTAGTGTTAGGAGCAGCGGTCAGCTATTTATACAACCGCCCCAGGAGCAGTTAGGGTTAGGGTTAGGTCTTGCTCACCCGTCACCCACCCACCCAACCAAATTGGGTGCAAATCAGTGCTCACAGCTCTTGCAGTACATATTGCACTCTCAGATTGTCTTGCAGAACTTGGTATTTTTATTTCGTCACATTGAACAATGGCTTCTCGTCCACACAAAATCTGCCTTTTTTCGGTCACGGTAGAGATTGTCAGTGAAAGTGATGGTTGTTGGTTTTTTTTAAACGGTGACATCATGACCTCAATTTGTGCATGGCAATTGTTGTTTTTTGTTCATTCACAACAAAGAAATACGACAATTGCCACCTACTGGCCTGGCATGCATATTTGTGGACTCTGTGGACATATTGTAATATTATATTGCCAGGTCTTGATTGCTGTTCATGTTCACCTGTGTTGTTGAAGTTGTAAGTTACTGACAACAAGGTTCACTTAGGTGTTTTGGTGTTGCTTGGTTACCATTATAATGTGGTTAGTATGCGTAAATGAACAACGTTCAATTCCTCTCCATTTTACCAGCATTCAGTTTTACAAATTTGTTTGCCAGCTAAAGTCCACTGGGTGACACGTTTTGTGTCTTTTCGTGTCATCCGGCAGACATTTAGCGGCTCTAGGGCTGTTGTTCCAACGGTTGTTCTCTGGTCATGTAGCACCAGTTCTCTAGGGCTGTTGTTCCAACTGTTGGTCTCTGGTCATGTAGCACCAGTTCTCTAGGGCTGTTGTTCCAACTGTTGTTCTCTGGTCATGTAGCATGTTATCTAGGGCTGTTGTTCCAACTGTTGGTCTCTGGTCATGTAGCACCAATTTGTATTTCGTTTTTTCTACTGCATAGACAGCCCTGTTTGATGAAAAGCCCTACTTTCCAGCAGGAAAAATACTTCTTTAAAACATTTGTTGATAATAAAAATGTCATTGCCGTACTTTTGACAGGATTTTGTGAAAGTTATACTTACTAAATCACACGTTTGGTTGCAAATTGTATTCAATTTTGTCCAGAGGCAGTTTGGTCTGCATCAGTTGATAACGGCCCTTGGAAATCGAAAATTAACTGAGAGGTCGCAGACTAATGCATGTTTGCGAATTGGTCTGTGGATGTCAGGCTGTTTCTGTCCCCATTACTCCCTATCTGCAGTGTGCGGCGGTAGGCACAACCACATACTCAAGTGGCTAAATTATTAAATACGCACATATGCGCAACTAACACGGTGGAACATTTTAAGGGGTAGCCATCAATTTCATTGAACATTTTTGAAGCACCAACCATCCTTAAGAATAAAACCAATGCGTCCACACATTGGATTTTTCTTCTCTCTCCAAAATCGATTTAGCGTGTGGAGCAAAAGGTGAGAAAATCACATTTCAGCAAAAAAGTGATGAGTATGGCGAAAGTGTTAAAGTGCAGGTTTTCCAAATTAGGGATTCAGGACAGCCAGTAGGTGGGAAAGTCTACGCATAAGGGTTACGGTATCTGACTCCCAGACTGAGCAGCAATGTCCACGGGGGTGAATTTTCTGACTCTGTTAATAGTTGGGAATTCATTTATTTTCCCTCGTGCAATTTGATCTAGGACAGACAGAGCAGAATCTCCGGGAGTCGGCGAGGAGATGAGGAAATGGAATGGATGGGTCTGCTGCGTGCTGAAAAGTAAGTACGTTTGGATGGTCTGGTCTCTATTCAGCTTTATCGTCTGGTCTCTATTCATCTTTACTGTCTAGCATATTTTCCTCTTTACAATCTGGTATATTTTCCTATTTACTGTCTGGTCTCTATTCATCTTTACTATCTGGTCTCTATTCATCTTTACTATCTGGTCTCTATTCAGCTTTGCTATCTGGTCTCTATTCATCTTTACTATCTGGTCTCTATTCAGCTTTGCTATCTGGTCTCTATTCATCTTTACTATCTGTATCAAAGGCAGTCAGCCTGGTTGTACCAGCCTCTCTTGTGAGGTCTTTCCAGTCCCCTTTCTCAAGAGAGTCTGGCCTTTTGCCATGAACAGTTGATTTGAAGCCATGTCTTGACAGACCACACCTTCAGCCAATCAGATTAACTTAATGCCACCAATAAATACATATTTTTCCAAATCCAGTCGGAAGAACAGTGAATACGGTTATATATATTTTTTTCTACGTCTTTCCCCACACTAGTTATCCAACCGTGTGCCCTTATGTCCCTGTATTATTGCTGTAATGAAATCATTTTCCTGCTAAAACTGATGCTACGGCTGCATGGATACACCGTCTTCTATGACCCGACGCTTAAATGAGGGGGATGAGCTCCCTACTGCAGCGCTTACCAGACCTTTACACACCACGACACAAACCCTCGCAAAACAAACATTGAGACTACGCATGTACCGAACTTGTGCGCATCCTCTTTGGACTATAATCACTCTGATACCAGATTTGTGGTCTTGATAAATAGCTGCAGCGATGCACATAAGCCACCTGACACTTTTAGTCAGGCTTCATGAATTGAATCTGTGGCATTTTCTAATGTCTGTGTTTGTGGTTGAAAGATAATGCTCGGCAGGAAATTATACGAAAAATCGGCACCTTGCCTGTCGTCTCTCCTGCATTATTATCACTTGAAACCCACCTCCTATGACAGGACAGCCTCCGATTGGTCCGCTCGTCAGCTGGGTGGTCTGAGAGCAACCGACGAGAACCAATCACAGACCATGTAAAAGGAAATAATAATTTCCGTAGGATGGATGGCTATGGCGAGGATAGGATAAACAACAAATTAGTAAATGTATTTTCCTCATTAAAAAAATAACCCAAATTATTATATTGTTGTTATGTACAACACATGTTCAACACTTCAACACATTGAGGTGGTTTACTTAATTTACAAAGTAAAGCACTATTTACTTTACTGTACAAGTGTATCTGAACTGGTATAAGGAGCCCTGGGACGCTGTTATTTTGAAAGCAGCAGCTGTAGTAATGAAACTGCATCTGGCTGTTGTTAGCAGAGGGCGACAGATAACACCGGAGTCCTTTTGACTCAGATAAGTGAGATAACGAACACATCCTGGCTCATATCTCTCTCACACACACACACACACACACACACACACACACACACACACACACACACACACACACACACACACACACACACACACACACACACACACACACACACACACACACACACACACACACACACACACTTGGGGTTTGCGTGTCCTTCTCCAGACTCCAGACTCTCCTTCTCAATCTGACATATCGGGGCAGTCCCTGGAGAAAGTAAAACACAGAACACCCCCAGGATTTTTGGCCGGTTCCCTTTGCAAGATCATTTGGCAAACAGGGCGTTGGGGAGAATAAAAAGTGGAGTAGTACATTAAGGCAAAGAGATGAATGACCACACCAGTGCCCCTGGGGGGGTAATAGAAAGTGACCACTAGGTTATGCCACTGGGCAGAGAAACCGACGGCTTGTCAACAGGGGCAGCCAGGGTCCCTGGGGCCCCTGAAGGAGAGAATATTTTCAAGATTCAAGATGTTTTTATTTTCCATTTGCAACAAGTTCAATGGAATGCTAACTCCGCACCCCCCCCCCCCCCCCCCTGCAGTATGAACTATGAACTTCAACAATACTACACAATACTAAACTATGCACTCCTATACTAAACAATACTGTACTATAATCAACACTATATACACTATATACTATACACTATGAACATGGATGGAAAGTGCATTGTGTAAATATATACCAGGAGTTGCGGAGTGTCACTTCATCACTTCAATGTATTTAAAAAGGGCTTCATATTGGGCCTCCAACGACGTCACTACATCTGGACATTCTATAATTATTTATATTCTAGATATAATAGATAGTTAGGCCATGTGCCGACCTGCCCCACTTCAATCAAATATAGCGATAGAAACAGAACACAACAAGTCCGGATCACGCTCTAAAACAATACCCTATCCCTCCCGGAGGCGGGACAATAAATTGCCTCCGTGTCCCGTGATGGCGGCGTGTGATGACGGGGGGGGGGGGGGGGGGGGACGGGGGACCGCGATCGGACTCTATCCGTGTCGGCTTTCCGGTATCATGACATGAAAACACCTGATAAGAAACATTTCCTTGGCTCCCCTGGGTCACATTGTTTCAGTCAGGGTCTCCAGTGTGAGCCCATGTGTGCTCCCATGATGCACACACACTCTTATATACTCCGCTAGTGGGCGCTGGTCGCTGCTGGCGTTTTGGGTTCCGTCTGACCGAGCGTGTCTTTCACTTGATATGCATTAGATTTTCCCCAACTCTTTCTGCCAGTTATCTGATTTTGACACGATATGGCACCCAGGGAGGGGGCGGGGGGGGGGGGGGGTGGTGGTGGGGTGGTGGTGGTGGTGGTGGTGATGGTGAAAGGGGGGCGATGTGGGGGGGGGGGGGGGGGAGAAACGTGCTCCGGGCCAGGAGAAAAGAGAAAGTGACGCAGTGAGGAACTGACGTTTTTATGTACTTTTTTTTTTTACGCCCGTGTGGGTGAAGGTGAGGGGCGGCCGCATCTTTTGAAACGTGTTACAGTATTTTGGCGGATGATCTCCGTGGAGCTCAGAGGTCTGGCGTTAAAGTAATATATAAATATATATATATATACACACACGAGTACGGAGCGAGGCAAGCTGTCGCCGCGATTCAGGGATGACTCCACTCCGGCAGGCCTTAGTGTAACCCCCAGCTTCCAATTCAAACCCAGAAGAGCTGTCCGAGGCGGGCCAAAAAATTCAATCTGCCCGAGACTTAGAGTAGAGCCGCGACTGTCGGACCTTGTCGGCCTCGCCATTCAAATTCCTGTTAGTTTCTTTTTTTTTTTGTTCTCCAGGACCGAAACCTCGTACGGGCGATGGGGTCAGCCTCCGTAGTCCGATGTATTCCTGTAGATTTGTTTCTCTGTTTACCGCAGACTGAGGTCCACAAGGGTGCACTCACACTCACACAAACCCACTGTTGTGAAAAATCCATTCAGCGGGTTTGCAATATACAAGCATTGTTCAGAGGTTCAATAATATATATTTATATTAATAAAACATCCCCGGCAATGAATTTAATTTAATTCAATGTGTTGTTCGACATTGTCTTCGGTTCAAAATGACTTCCATTTCATATTTTCAGACAAAACAAGAGGCCCGAACGAAATACACCCTGACTACGGCGCAGCGGGTCGATATTAACACAAAACACTGCCACTTGCTCTCTTTCACACGGCTAATTCCCTGTCAAGAGATGAGAAATGGTTACAATCTGCGTCTCCTTGGCAGGTACCGGGGTTCATACGAGCAGCTGTAAGGTGCGCCACCACGTGAGGCCTGATGAAACGAGGCCGTCCTAGACGCAACTGACAAGACATGCCACAGGCTTTGACGCCACGACTCGCTTCTTCGGGGGGAAAAACCCCAGGCTTCAAAATGTACCGCGCTGCTACTGCGCTCGCGCTGTTTCAGAAAAAACGGAGCCGCCGATCTTTTTGTTGGAGACAGAGCTGTCTCTTCTGTGTCGTGACCCCCCCCACCCACCCTCCGGGAACTCTCCTCCTGGAGAGGTCCGCAACGCAGCTTCCATGGATATCTTCAAAAAGAACCCCTCAGAAATCTTCTGTTCACCACGGAACTTTGACCTCTAACCCATCCCTGTCCCCCATCCTTTCACGGCTTACTCTTATTGATTTACTTTATTGATTTTTGTTTCTTCCTTGGGTCGCTTGAAAGGCGCACTATAAACGCTTGATATGTGCGAAACGGTGACAAGAAAGTGTAGCTTTGCGAATCAACACGCTGACAAACGTACAGTTTAGACGTAGACGTATAGTAGCATGGTGATGATAATATTATGTCGTTAATCCCAGTGTATTATGCGTGTCATGTGCTAAATAAATGTAGGGCGGAGTTCACCACCGCAGTCCAGAAAAAAATGACATACAAAAATACAATGTATTCACATTCCAGAAACACTACAGGCCTACCCTGAGTACACAATTGTTAGTGCAATGCAGTAGGGGTGGGATTAAAATGTATCACAGCAGATTAGTGCATTTCTTTTATGATGACTCTGGTCTTTTGACCTTTTTGACTTGGGAGTGAAGAACACCCTTACCTTCCGTTCCCGCTCTCTTCTTTCCGTTGTTCTTATTTCTTTATGTCCCGCTCTTCTTTCGAGGAATCAGTGGGGCCGACGGGTTTGAGCGAGAAGACAATGTTCTCCGACAAGCCTTGCCATCACAAGGCGAGAGAGCGGGAGAGTAACGAGTTAACTCGAAAAGCGAAGGTGTAGCAGGGGAAACAATTAAGGTGGAGTGTTTTATGTCCAGCTGTTTTTCTTTCGTCAATAGGATTGTCACTGAATAAGAGATGGCAAATTCATGTTGTGTTGACTTATCAACTGAATCAGCAGGTGGCCGAAACAGGACTTAACGAGAGATTCCCCTTCCTGCTATATATATATATATATATATATATATATAACCAGGAGCTCCATCAGAAGCATATAAATATATACATTAGTGGCGGCTGGTGATATGTTTCCCAGAAAGAATTTTTTTAAATATCAACTTTAAAATCTGGATTTATAATTCAATTTAGCACGGGAATATAGGGAAAACTCACCCTAGAATGAATCTTTACTGCTACAAAAGTACTGTGAGGGGGACATGAGTTCAGGGCTGTGACGACCCCCACTCTGCCTGCTAGTGGGTGAGTCTGCTGACTCAGAGAGCATGGTGGAGTGGGTGGGTCGTTAGCCCAATTGGTCGCACCTGGGCAGTGAGAGCTGTCTGCACATGGACTATTTAGGTTTCCTTGTCTAATCCCCTCTGTCTGCTTCTCCACTCCCAGGAACAGGTTATCCAGCACCCACTTTTGATCCTTGGATATATAATACTAATACTTACACCACCCGCACCACACAACACTTTCTCACTCATCCACACACCGCATTCACCACTGATTCTGATACATCCATATTCATTGTTTGTCGATCGTTCTTTTTGGTTAGATATAGGATTGAATAAATTATATTGTTCAATTGTTATCACGTGTGGACTCCCTATTTGTCACAATTGACCCGTTTGTGACAAGTTGGGCACACAAATAAACAAGTCAAGAGAGTGCAGAGATGGGTCCAAATTTGTATTAAAGTACAAACAACATACATACAACAACATAATGCACAGCAACTGACAAACCAATCAATCAACACCACTGGTATCCACCACCAATTGCCAGTTGCTTAATATGCAATCTACAACCACAAAAAAACAAGTAGTAAATATGTAAATAGCACAGCCCAGCAAAAACTTGAAAATGAAAATATCCTTCATCTTCAATCCCCGGGTGGAAACTCATTTTTTACTATTGCACTTCCACAATGTATCACAATGATTAGTATAGGGTTAAAACATACTTCCCATAAACAACAACCAACCCGCGTACAGAGATGGTCGAGGTGGCGCTACATCATGGCAATTAGCCAGTGGCGAACCGTGTCTATCATAACTGGACCTTCTGTGGACCACCACCCGTGTGGTTGTTCTAGTCAGACGGACGTCACGGAGGCAGTCACTTTATGCCTTATCTCATTTATGCAGCCAATTTCCAAGTTGACCATAGTTGGCAAAGGTATGAAATGTAGTGAAGTAACAGCCCAAGACAGACCACCACACAGGCTATCGATGAAAGGGACCGTCTAACACGCTTAACGTGAAAAGGCTTAACGTAACTTAAAGTTCCAAAACAGTGATCAATAATCACCAAATGTCTCTGGCATATGTCTTGTCATTAGCACTTTCACCTGTCACAATATCAAAACCTAAATCCTACTATTACGGAAGTTATGTTACATAACTACATAACTAAGTGTTTTCCTCTCATAAAGCTGCGTTAAGACTTTTCCTTACTGGCTCAATAGAGAGGAAAACACTTAATGTCACATAACGTCCATAATGGGAGGATTTAAGTTGAGATATTGACAGGTGAGAGTGCTAATGACAAGACATGTGCCAGAGAAATTAGGTGATTATTGATCACGGTTTTGTAACTCTTAGTTACGTTAAGTCTTTTCACGTTAAGCGATGCAAAGAAAGATCATGTCAAAACTCTCAATTTAAATGCACAACAATGCTTAACAAACCCAAGACAGCCATTAACTAATCATTCAACAAGTGTGTGGAAACAAAATGCATCCAGCTCAACGAGATGCAACACTGCGCCAAAACCAGCAAAGACAAATGAGTCTCACTCACCAATGATGAAGAACAAATCCATTCTCCTGTCCTTCTGGATGGATCGATAACCCGGTCATAAAGCTGATCACTGCTTTTCAGATCCAAAAGAAGTTGCCTTTCAATAGCTATGGAAGCTAATGCAGTGAGTCGGGATTGTCCTGTTCTGTTCCTCCATATGTTTTTATAATATTAAAATGTCCTTTCCACAGATGCAGTGGTGACGGGGATCATTACAACTTTTTTATAATGTCCATCTTTTCACTGAATGGTTGTCTTGAAAAGGGTACTAACAACAATTCCACAACAACATCATCTTCACCTGTTGCCATTTTGACGTAAAAAACCTACGTAGAAAAAACCCAACGTAGCACTAAGCTACGCTTGGTCTCGAGCCAGTGAACCTTAGTGCACTATGGATCTGTGGGAAAATCTGAAAGAATACGCCCATTGGCTACAAATCACTATATGATTGGTTGATCAAATTGTCAATCCAAACGTACGCTCTCATTCAGTCTAAGGGCCAAAGCATTCGGGAATACTTTGGTTGAAGGATATTCTTCCCAGCAACCCAGAAAAAGATCTGATTGGTTGCATTGTTTTTCCAACACAAAACCACTCAAATGCGTAGTGCATGGACCGAGAAAGACAACAAGACAACAAATCAACGTAACACTGAATATAACAGATAACAACACAGATACGATTCTCATTTATTAATTTTATTTATTTATTTCGATTTTTTTTTTGTTTCATCTGAGAGTTCCAGGGTCTTCTCTGAATACCTTGAAGGCCCTGACGCTTCACCACTGGAATTAGCATACCTGTTGATCCTTCTCGTTGTCGGATAAATGTCATAAAAATATGGAGACAAAAGTCGGAATCTGGAAATTATGCATAAAAGAAAAAGAAAAGAAGATGTATAGAAAAAACGAACCAACGGACCTCGTACAGTACAGCCCCCGAGGCTTATACGAGTCTACGCGGCGCTAACGCACAAATTAGCATAGACTCTCATGCTAATTAGGCTCACTACTCTTTACTGCACTTACGCATATGGCACCTAACGCTCATTTGCATAACGGTTGATCTGCCATCTAGCGGGATACGCTATATATGTATATGTATGTATATGTATATGTATATATGTGGTCGTGCTCGTCGGCCTGGGGAATGACATGGAAGAGCAGGGGCGGACTTTGGAAAAAAACAAGTTGTTCTCTCACCTTCCTTTGTTGAAACACACTATTGTAAGTCGCTTTGGATCAAAGCGTCTGCTAAATGACTGTCATGTAATGTAACGTCATTTTAACAGATGTTAACAGATCATTGATTCTGGCTGTACTTTGAAGACTTTTGAAGAACTATTCAGCCAACCATGGGTCCCATACTGTACCAGCATCATTTACAGTTTAATCTAGTCCCCCCCCACCCAATTCACATACAGCAACACAGTTAAAAAGAGAGAAATTATTATTATTGCTTTTAAGAGTACTTGAAAATAGGATATTTAGAATATTTTAAGTTGATGGATTACGTACACCAGGAAGTCATGGCACGCAAAGGATCTGCAACCAAATACTAAACATCAGTTAATAGCTTGCCATGATCAATTCATAATGCAATGAATATATTTCTGTTTTAGTGCTAGGGGGTGAATACTTTTACTACAATACTACTATACTTACCATGCTGAACCAGATCACTTTGAGATTCAATTCACAGTTTTTGTTGATTACGAGATACAAAGCTTCCTCACATTGTTTGCACTGAACCAGTGGTCAGGTAAAAATAGAATAAGCTCAGGTAAAAGTACAGTAAGATAAAAGATCGATAAGTTATCTTCCTCAAGTCACCTTCCTCAAGTGACTTCCTTTTCGTCTCCCTGGTTTTTTGAAGCGTGTTAATGTAGCTCCATTTTGCCACACAACCTAAACAACTTGCCTAGCCTAGCTTAAGACCACAGCCATTGCGGCCACATGCATCTCTCTGTGCACACACAGTGTCTGATTGACAGGTGACAGCCAACAGCTGAAGGGAAAGGGGCGGGAAAAACCTTGTTTCCTAGACCCATGTCGATCATATTAAAGGCCCACCCATTGTGACCAATGGGGCATTGGTCACAATGCTGTGGGCAGCCTAGGCAATTCTTTGGTTCTTTTTGTATAGCGATTACGGCTCACTGACCCCTACTGCCCTCCCAATGGCCAGTCCACTCCTGGCATGGAGGGTTATTTTCAGAAAACCATTGTCTGGTAGAGAAAGCCCCATAATTGTGTTGTGTGGTGAGAGTTTAAGAGAGAACACGAAAAATAACACAGCAAACTTCTTGTGGCTGAGTTTAGTCAGACCATGATGAGAGAGCTAGAGAGAGAGAGAGAGAGAGAGAGAGAGAGAGAGAGAGAGAGAGAGAGAGAGAGAGAGAGAGAGAGAGAGAGAGAGAGAGAGAGAGGAGAGAGAGGAGAGAGAGCGAGAGAGAGAGAGAGAGAGAGAACCCTCTGTCTTCTAGATGGCAGATAAGAGGGTCAACTGTAAAACATTTCTCACAAACCTGCAATCAAATTCCATTTCACACTCCCACTAAATTACAGTACATGGCGCAGGAGGTTTTTGGTGGGTTGCTATTTTGCACATAAAAATGAACTTTCGATGTGTGTGGGAGTGTTTTTGTGTGGGACTGTGTGTGCATATTTGTGAGTGTGTGTGTGTGTGTGTGTGTGTGTGTGGGGGGGGGGGGGGGGGGGGGGTGGGGGCGGTGTGTGTGCATATGTGTTTGTGTGTCGCCAAATGCATATCTCTGGTCATTTACATTTTGTGTGTTTTAAATTCAGTAGACTCCTATGTCTACTTCTAACTTTGTTGTTCTTTTTATAGTTATTTTTATTGTGTACAGGGTTGTTTGGTATAAGTATAGTACATCGTATAGTACATAATATAGCATATAGTGTTAAATTGTAGGTCATTCTTACTGCGGGAGGGAATAGGCAGTAAGCATTCCATTGTACTTCTTGAATCTTTATTCTTGAATCTTATGTCTTCTTATATGAGACATTATTAATAACTAATTATGAGCACTGCATTCTCACAGATGGCATTTTTTCTAGCATTTTATTTGATTATTTATGTAATATTTTAATGTCCCATATACGGTAGCAGTGTTTTTCCATCTTGTGGTATGCACGCCACTGGTGGTACGCGAGGGTACTGCAGGCGGCACGTGGGATTTCAATCGCGAAATGAACAAATAACGATAAATATACAAACAATAATTGAAAACACATTGTTTAATAAATATTGTTCAGTAAATATTGTGTTATGGCGTATTAGTCTTTTTTTTAAATAGTGTCGCTTTGCACATTTCAGCGTGCGTTTTCCATGGTAATGTTTTTTCATTTGATGTTTGGTGTTCATTTGGTGTTTGCTAAAATATACACACAGGGAACATAAGCAGTCTTGCTGACTTTTTCCTATTCCACTATTTCCCAGCGCAGTAATAAGGTTGGGTAATAAGGTAAGGTATGTCATAATTGTGCATAAAGGGGGGGGGGGGGTGGGTTGCACTCTGCTCAGACACTGTGTTTGTTCTATCTATCTGTTTTTATACTGTTATTACATTATTACTACATATGAGTAGATTTGTAGCAGGGACACCTGGATTTAAAGGTTTTGTAACCACTGCGGTATACCAATAGAATATTTTAGAGGGGGCCCGCATTGGTATTGCCTTCATGCTGATTAGCGTGGGAGCCGATATTTAAATGCAATTTCTTGAACTAAATTATGCAAACAATATGAGTTCATAATAACAGTACAACGCAGTGGTTGTTAATTAAAATGTAAGAACCTAAAATGAACACAGAGAGAGAGAGAGAGAGAGAGAGAGAGAGAGAGAGAGAGAGAGAGAGAGAGAGAGCGAGAGAAAGAGAGAGAGAGAGAGAGAGAGAGCTAGAGAGCTAGAGAGAGAGAGAGAGATTTATTTTCTTCTGTTTATTCATTAATGGACTGCATTGGATTTGTGTTAAAGCCCTGCTTAGTGTGTGTGTGTCCTGGTCTGCGTGTGTGTCCATCTCTAATGGACACACACACAAATGTATCTACGTGTTCACATGTACATATCTCTGTTCATGTTTGTGTCCTTACGTGTGTGTGTGTGTGTGTGTGTGTGTGTGTGTGTGTGTGTGTGTGTGTGTGTACATGTCATTGTGTATGTTGTGTACAGAGTTTTGCCTATCTGTGTCAATGTCTGTGTGAATATGTGTGTGTGCGTGTGTGTCTGTGTGTGTGTGTGTGTACCTGTGTCATTGTATATGCATGTGTGTCTATGTTGTGTACAGCGTTTTGCCTATCTGTGTCCTTACAGTATGTGTGTGCGTGTGCGTGTGCGTATGTGTGTGTGTGTGTGTGTGTGGGTGGGTGCGTGCGGGTGGGCGGGCGGGCAGTATCCACAGTGAAACAGATGCACTCACATCTCGAAGCATCTGCATCCATTCCATATGGGGCCCACTCTCCTCACGATGTTATTTGCCATAAACAGCGAAGTCTCTATTCTAAAGGCTGTTTACATGGCACAGCATGCATTATTCAACCCAATTACCATTAGCGCTCACAGCTCAACAATACAGAATACATGCGGGGCGTGTTTTCTCTCTCTCTCTCTCTCTCTCTCTCTCTCTCTCTCTCTCTCTCTCTCTCTCCTCTCTCTCCTCTCTCTCTCTCTCTCCTCTCTCTCTCTCTCTCTCTCTCTCTCTCTCTCTCAATGTGAAGAATGAGAAGGAGAAGAAACAATTGAATGAGTCGGGAGAGAAATAAAAGGCACGAAAGGTTAATCCGGAATTTGCATGTGGCATCGTAGCAACCGCGGCGCCCCCCCCTCCCCCCCCTCACCCCCTCCCCCATCCCTCTCTAATGGAGAGAGAGAGAGAGAGAGAGAGAGAGAGAGAGAGAGAGAGAGAGAGAGAGAGAGAGAGAGAGAGAGAGAGAGAGAGAGAGAGAAAAAAGACAGAGGGTTGTAAATGGGAATGGCATCGCAACGCATCGCTATGTAACCGAGGACCACGTCAAGGTGAAAGCATATCAGCGGGAACATTTTTTAACCTCTAAATGTATTCCTCTCTCCCTCATTATCGATACATATCCTCCCGGTTTAGCTTTTAGACACTTATTTGCAGTGATGGGCCGGGGAACACATACAGTCGTACGACGCGATAGGGTATCAGAAGAGACGTATACATTACATTGACATATTGTCGAGCCTTGCGGAATTCATGTGTGCTCAAGTGCTGAATGCTAAACGTGTTGATAGGTCCTGGGGATTTGGGCCCACTTTCCTCCTTTCCTTCCTGCTGTCTTCCCTCTCTCTTGGACTGCATTTCCCAAGGTGAACCTTGAGCCTTCAAAATGTATTTCTGCGATAAGTTAGTAGGTGATATAAAAAGAAACATTAACTTATGCAATTGTTATACAGATGGAACCATCGTTCAAGTCTTCAGGACACAAATGGTTTGGATTATTTCTCTCATTTGCTAACAGGGACAAAAACCTTCGGTCAGGGTATAAGCCTTGATACACGCGAGCTAACACAGGGGGGGGAAAAAAAAAAGTAATAAATAAAAGAATAGCTTGTTATTTCATATTGACTTTTATCCACAGTGACTCACGGCGACTCATCGGGAATTTGAATTTCGACTAACGCCTCTATCACTTTTTTCCTTACCGATGCGAGAGAGAGAGAGATGCGTCTTCGCTGATGTGTTCGTCTGACAGTAGAGACAGGGGGTGACGGAAGGCGCGTGTCAAAGTGTCAGGCGCGATACGCATGTGGGGTTGAGTGACACCACTTTCAAGCGTGACAGTTGTTTCAACGATCACAATCGGGAAAACCAACCGTGGCACCTCGACACGGTTGTACAGAATCTAACGTGCGTTGATACGGGTCAAAGCTGCATAGCATGTGCAACACGTCCGATTTGGAGCATAAACGTGCCATTATGGGCACCTAACACAAACACTGAGCGAGTGATTTCACCACACAAAAGTGTCTCACCGCTTGTGTTCCTACAGTCTCTATCCATCCACCTCTTTCACTCTCCTCTCTCTCTCTCTCTCTCTCTCCTCTCTCTCTCTCTCTCTCTCTCTCTCTCTCTCTCTCTCTCTCTCTCTCTATCCGCCTCGCGGTGGGCAACCCCCTGAATATCTTCCAGCGGTTTAAACTGGTCCCAGGGGAGCCGAGGTGACAACTCGATAGAGCCAAGATGGAGTGGCCCCTTTGTTCTCCACCATAGGGCCCCACTTCATCAGGCCCTCTAAGATGCCACGGGCCCACCAGGAACCGTGAGGGAAGGGCAAACAGCAGGGGGGGGGGGGGGGGCGAGAAGCAAGTGGGAGGTCCATTCTTGGTGGCCATGACCTGATGCAGGTCAGCTTGAGAGTTTTCCTATTCATCCATTCATCCGTTTGTTTACTTATTCATCCACCCACATCCATTCATCTACCCGCTTCTGTTCTGTTTACTTTCGTTTTTTGTATTATTTGTGTTGATCATGTGGTTGTATTAGTGTGGTTGTCCATTAATCAAAAGTCAAAGAAAAGGAAGAAAAATATGAATTAAATGAAGGCAATGAGAATTGGAAGACGATTCTTGTGAGAATGCACTGTACGGTGGATTGAACTTATGATTGTGGAGTGTGTGTGTGGTCGGTGGCCGGTTCAAGCAGCCTCAGCTAACCGGTTCAAGAGTCCTTTAGTACTAAAGGCCCACAGGTTAAACCAGCCATCACCACACACTCAAGGAGAAACGCTAGCATGCCCGCCATCTGCTCTGTTGTCATCAAGAAAAAACCCCGCAATAAACCGGTTTCCTAATCATCCTGTGTCATGTGGCCTCGGGAGGAGCTCAAAGTAGACATTTTAATGGCTTGTGGCGGCGTCGTCTGCCACTATCATAGCCTATCTCTATCGTTCAAATACTAATTTCGCTGAGCGAAAAGGTTGAGTGGTTGAAGTTAAATGGATTACGATTTCAATGCAAAATGGCAAATACATTCATGAACATGTGTCGCCCACGTCATCGTTCGTCAACTATATGGCTGTTCGTCAACTATATGGCTGTTCGTCAACTATATGGCTGTGTAACGAGCGACCAAAAAAAAAAATGACATTTCATTTCAAGTCGGCCATTGTTTTTTAATATGCGCTAATATAAATGATAATTAACAACAACAAGCGTTGTTCCCTCTTCCAAGAGCCAGTTAAATTCCAAAAAAAGGTCCACGATAGCCAAAAGTGAAGAAAAACCAAACAAGGAAAAAGATTCTGCTGGGAGTTTGGAATGTGGAATCCTTTCCACTCATACACATAGACCAACAACCATAACAAAAACACAACTGGGTACAATCCCTTTAGATCCAGCCAGGTACCAGGACAGTGTGTTTACACTCTCAGGGGGGGGGGGACAAAGCAGCCCTCTTCTTTTGGAGGAAACGTGGCCGCCTGAGAATGTGAACACGGGTCGACGGTTGACTCCGGGCCTGGCGTGCGCTCCATCTCTCTCTTCGACCGCCGCTGTAAGCGGATGCCCCCCTCCGTGTCACCGGCCCAGCGGGGGAGAACCCGGCAAGAACACGGACAGCCGCCCCCATTCTTTGCCAGCTGTTTCTCTATTTCTCTGTTCTCCGTCTGTCCCGTCGCGCCACACTCCTGATGCTTCAGGTCCCGTCCCCCCGTCCCCCCGTCCCCCCGTCCCCCCGTCCCCCGTCCCCCCGTCCCCCCGTCCCCCGTCCCCCCCCCCCACTCCCTCCCTATCCCTAGCAGTTCAGTCAACTTTCTGCAATGGAAAGCTCAAAAAGTTTTAAGCATATTGTTATTTACTACACAGAGAAAGTCACTCACTACCTTGAGGCACAAGGGAGAGAGTTAGAACACACACACACACACACACACACACACACACACACACACAAGACACGGTCAGTGAGAGACACACACACACACACGACGCACAGCATGCAGCACAAACACACACACAGCACACACACACACAACACAGCATGCAGCACAAACACGCACACACACACACAGCATGCAGCACAAACACACACACACACACACAGCATGCAGCACAAACACACACACACACACACAGCACACACACACACACACACAACACACACACACACACACACACACACACACACACACACACACACACACACACACACACACACACACACACACACACACACACACACACACACACACAAAAGACACAGTCGGAGAGACAGCATAGACACACACACACACAAAAGACACAGTCGGAAAGACGGCACACATCATACAGAGAGAGGGGAAATACATATTAAGTTCGCTGTAAGGTTCCAGTTGTTCTTCCAGATTTGGAATTTGGCATTTGGCAAAGCTCCTGTGCGGCCAACATGGCAACGTTGCTGTTTGCAGTCAGTGGAGAATTCTCTAGGGTAGAATTCCATCGTCTTTGCAACGTTCCGAATGAGTGATTCCTGCACAAGGCCAAGTGCAAATGGCTGTTCTCTGTGCTTAATTCCTGGGCGTTTGATGGACCATGCTTAAAAGTGCCCGACAAGCTTGCGACATTCGGCCAGAACACTTTGGGAATCCACTGCTGTGAAGGGAAAACTGTGACTTAGTTCTTTGCAGACTGTGGGCCTTGCAGCGAGAGGGTTCAAAGGGAAGCAGTCTTGCTGCTGTGGCTACTGTCATACTTTGCTAGACTTTTTGGACTCATTACAGTTACTGCACTGTTCTGCACTGTTCTGTATTGTATTCATGATGCTGCTGCACTACTGGCAAGAGACTGGCCAAGACAAATATTGTATCTTGTACGTTTCAGAGCACTGTCAGTGTGGTTCACACTGACACTTGATTTTCCATTATTTGGCGACATCCAGAAAATGATCAGCACATACCTTAGCATAGTGTCGCACTTCTGTTTTTTACTCGGTTAGCGTTTCTAAACAATTACAGCTTCCATTCTTCATCGGTGAAGTGTGCCGCGACACCACAGTAGTTGTCATTGCTCACGGAATGCTTCGATGGTCCCTTGTGAGAATCATGTCCTTGGGCTGCAGTTTTTTAGCGATCCAGTTAGCCAAAGCATTCGTTACCTGCTCAGGTTACAGCTTCCGATATTCACCCACAAGTATCCTTCTCTCCAGTATTGTAGATTGGCGAAGCCCTGTAGAGATAGTTTCGGGAAAAGTGTTTTACTTTGAGGTAATATTATATAATATTTATATATAATTATATATAATATTATACAGTATTTCAAATTACTTTTATGGAAATGAAATGCGGTTCTGCAAACTGTGAGGATGACTTTTGTTTTCTTCAAAAGAAGAGATTTTTTGAAACTTTCCGGCAAATACTGCTTGTCCTGGCTAATGGCTAACGGTTTGGAGGCACACAATGCCATATGGGTCAGCCGCCACAGGAAGTCAACAAAGGGAAGCTGCGTTAATTGCATTCCTATCTTTTCGCGTGTTAAATAATTAAAATGCAACGCAAAAAATAAAAGTTCATTTTGACAGCACTTATCTCTTTTCTTTGTATCAAATCCATACAGCTCCACGCCAAACTACCAGAGAGCACTTTCATCTGACAAACAGGTTCTTCTTCTTCTTCTTCTTCTTCTTCTCTTCCTCTTCTTCTTCTTCTTCTTCTTCTTCTTCTTCGTTGCCGGGCGGATAAACGCGGGGTGAGTAGGACTCCACCATGTCACCCTTTGGGTGATGGGCCGAAGCCCATTGTTCAATGGAATGGAAGTGTGAGCGCTCGATCAATTTGCGGCACAATTGTCGCACCGTGGGACAAGTTGATGAATCAGGGCTGTTGTTCCTCTGATGAACGGCAATAAGTCATTGTTCTAAAGCTCCCACCTACAGCCACAGGGGACGGGGACGGGGAGAGAAATGGTTTGTCCTTCTTTATCACCACTCGTCCCCCCCCCCCCCCATGTTTCTACAGTTTGTAGTTTGACCCAAAGTGGCCTGACTTTGGCGGAACAACATGTTAAGCAAAATCCACATCAAAAGGAATACACCTCCAGTATGGGAATTCCTGTAAAATGATGTATATCTCTCTTGTATATTGTATATTTTTATATATATATTCCTAATTTTTTTAATTGAATTTAAAGATATCTCTTCATTGTATTGATGTCCTAAATGGATGTAGAGTGAGCATTCCATTGTACATTGTACAAATAAAAACATCTTGAATCTTTACACACAAAAAACAAAATAAAAAAATGCTTGATTTACACACCGGCCCACAACACCCAAAACACAATCACATAATAGCTCAAATAATGAAATGATTTCATCCATTAAATACAATTCTTCATCGTGCAATTAGGATTCAACGTGGCGTGACTTGGCGTTACTTTCCCCCCCTTTTCATCATTCATCCCGTCCGAATTATTTCGCATTTTCCGATCGCTGGTCCTCTTGCGTGCGTGTGTGCGTGCGTGCATGTATGTGTGTGTGCGTGCATTAATATGTGTGTGTGTGTGTGTTTGTGTGTGCATGCGTGTGTGTGTGTGTGCATGTGTGTGTGTGTGTGTGTACATGTGTGTGTGCGTATATTTATGTGTGTTTGTGCGTGTGTTTGTGGGTGTGTTTGTGTGTGTGCGTGCATGTGTGATTGTTTGTGTGTGTTTGTTTGTTTGTGTGTGTGTGCGTGCATGTGTGTTTGTTTGTGTGTGTTTGTTTGTGTGTGTGCGTGCATGTGTGTTTGTTTGTGTGTGTTTGTGTGTGTGTGTGTGCGTGCATGTGTGTTTGTTTGTGTGTGTGTGTGTGTGTGTGTGTGTGTGTATGTGTGTGTGTGGAGTTCTCTGAAGCCATTAGGGTGCCGGTGACAAACATCCATTACCGTACGCCATGACTAATTACCCACCGAGGATTCTTTAATATTCCATCTCACACTCTCCCCGGAAACCACCAGGCCCACCTGCTCCATC
>CM051022.1:11421159-11436159 GCA_027704905.1 Muraenolepis orangiensis | reverse complement strand
TGGGGCAAATATTTAATATACAGCACAGGGGGGGGGGGGGGGGGGGGGGGGGAGCAGTGTAGTGTAGGGGTCTGGTGCCTTGCTCAAGGGCACCTCGGCAGTGCCCAGGCCTGGAATGGGGGGGACGTGAAGCGGCGACCCTCCGGCTCCCAAGCCAAGTCCCAACAGACTGAGCTACTGCCGCCCTAATAAATATGAATATGAATATGAAAGTTGGTGGTCAGCTACGCTCCGTGAGTGGCACAACAGTTGGACTACATAAGTATGCAGTTTGTCATTGATCCAAGATAATAACAGCGCGGCAATAGAACGTAAACCCTCCGGTTGAATTGTAGCACCTTAAAGTATTCGATTACATGCGTTGTTTGCACCAATAAACCCCCTTTCAATAAAGTAGAGAAAAGTGGATCTCCGAAACCGTACCCTCAGTGAAAACGCTCGGTTCTAATCTACGACTATGCAAATCAGGAAACTTCAATGCCCCTTTCTGAAATTATTCACCGGAAATCAAAACAAAAAATATGTCATCAAACACCTCTTTCCTGACCATGCCATCTTTCTGTCTCAGTCGTGAATGTTTAGCGCTGTAGTCGAGAATATATAATGGAAGAAGGAATTGTTGAAGAGAATATTTATTACAAATGGAAAAAAAACCCCAGACCTTTCCCGAATAGGAGAGATACTTCAAAGAACAAAGGAAGGCCAAGGGAGCTAGTTTGAGAACCGGCACCAGAATACAAAATGGCGGGGAAATAACACAACACAGTGAGTGCTTAGTCTAACGGAATAGCGGCAGGCCTGCGGGAGGCTCCATAATTCTAACTAATCCTCATGAAAGATGGAAAGCAAAAATGAACCCTCATATTAGGAGACCGTATTTAGTTTTTTAGTTCGTTTTTTCGCAATTGAAGGGCCGTGCAGGTGTCATGTTGCATGGCTGGTAATTGGACTCTCTCTCCCATGGTCTTCAGGTTAATGACGCCTATTGTACCGGAACAAAAGCAAACACGGCTACTGCTGTTTTCAAGATTATATCGTGCCGAGATATTATTGTTTCCCTTATGTGCAGGAATAAAGTGTGCCTTGATTAGTGTGACATTGTTTGAGAGTTGATATGATGGTTTTATGATGAAACACACACACACACACACACATCTACACACACACACACACATACACATGCTCAAACAATAGGGTGAAATACAGACAGATAATCATTCTCTCTCAAAGGTAATTGTCTCTCTCTCCCTCCCTCTTTCCCTCTCTCTCTCTACTTATGAAATGTTGATGGTTTTTATGATGACACACTCAAACAAACACACACACACACACACACACACACACACACACACACACACACACACACACACACACACACACACACACACACACACACACACACACACACACACACACACACACACACACACACACACACACACACTTTAACAATAGGGTGAATACAGACACAGATAATCATTCTCTCTCACAGGTAATCGTGTCGTGTCTCTCTCTCTTCTCTCTCTCTCTCTCTCTATCCGTCTCTATCCGTCTCTCTCTCTCTCTCTCTCTCTCTCATCGTCTCTCTCTCTCTCTCTCTCTCTCTACGTCTCTCTCTCTCTCTCCTCTCTCTCTCTCTCTCTCTCTCTCTCTCTCTCTCTCTCTCTCTCTCTCTCTCTCTCTCTCTCTCTCTCTCTCTCTCTCTCTCTCTCTCTCTCTCTCTCTCTCTCTCTCTCTCTCTCTCTCCATACACACCCCTCTCTTTACATGAACAATTTCTCACACAAATAATTACACGAGCATCTCTATGAATCTCCATGAGGCTCAACTCAACTGCCACACCGCGTCGACATTAAAATGGAAAGATCCAATTTGTTCCTAATAGGACTATAGGGAATTACACCGATCCATCATATTTGGGCTGTAATGGAACTTCTCTGGGCGAGCAAAGTGAGAGGTCAATCAGAACGACGAGTCACTTAGCCTCTTACTCTCAGCGATGCCGTTTTGTCATCAGGTAATTTCTGCTCCGCCAATGAGGTTCAAGATGGCCTACATGTTGCATCCATCCATCCATCTACCGTCTACCGCTTACTTGGGTCGGGTCGCGGAGATAGCAGCTTCAGCAGGGGACTCCAAACTCTCCTCTCCCTGGCAACATGGACCAGCTCTGTCTGGGGGATCCGAGGCATTCCCAGGCCAGCGTGGAGATGTAATCAATTACCCCACCTGTACCTTGGTCTGCCCCATGGGCTACAGACAATAATGAACTTCAGAGGGAGAACCAGTTGTGTAGAGAACTCCTCTACCTCCCTCCCAGGAGAGCTAAATACTTTTTTTGCTCGGTTCGACGTGAACGGCAGCCCGCCGAAGCCAGCGCCGCCTGAGGAGACCAGCCTGCTGAACAATCTCGGAGGCGGATGTGCGCCGCACCTTCAAGCGGTTGAACATCTGTAAGGCGGCAGGCCCCGACGACATCCCGGGCCGCGTCCTCTCCCTGTCCCAGGCTGTTGTCCCCGCGGTCTTCAAGTTGTCCACCATCGTGCCTGTCCCTAAACAACCCAAGGTAACCCAAGGTCGAGAGGTTGGTCAAGGACTATATTTGTTCTGTGTTACCTGCCACGCTGGACCCATGGCAATTTGCATATCGTCAAAACAGATACACGGATGACGCAATTGCCATGGCCCTCCACACTGCCCTTTCCCACCTGGAGAGAAAGAACTGTTATGTGCGAATGCTGTTTGTGGACTACAGCTCAGCGTTCAACACCATAGTTCCTGCCAAGCTCGACACCAAGCTTAGAGGTCTAGGCGTGCCCCCATCTGCGTGCAGCTGGATACTGGACCTTCTGTCGGACCGCCGCCAGGTGGTGAGGATGGGCAGCACCACATCAGAGCCACTGACCCTCAAGGAGCCCCCCAGGGATGCGTGCTGAGCATCCCCCAGCGATGCGTGTTCTGAACATTGATTTCTATATACATATTGCTCTTTTTCTGAGCTGATATATTGCATTTTATAAATTGCATTTTTATTTTTATATACCGTATTGACCCGAATATAAGACGGGGTTTTTTTCCTAGAAAAAAATCTGAAAAAGAGGGGTCGTCTTATAATCGGGGTTTAGACTTTTCGATGTACCGTAATTGCACATGTAATTGCGCAACAACAGATCGCGCCAAACGAGTGTTCCGAGACACCGCGCGACACTTAAAGTAACTCAAAGTCTTAAAGTAACAGTACATAAAAACAGTTACCTGGAGAGATAGAAATGGAGAGACACAGCGACCAACTTGAAAAAAGAAAAACGCCTGTGTATTTTGACATGCCAACATCTGTCACTGGGCATAAGAAAGGCGACAAATCAGTGATTGTGAAGTCTACTGGAAACGAGAATAGCCGAGTAACGGTCATGTTAACGCGCCTCGCAGATGGGACTAAACTTCCCCCGTACGTGGTTTTAAAACGCAAGACTGTACCTAAAGAGGCAGTGGCTGTCCCTAAAGAGGCAGTGACTGTACCTAAAGAGGCAGTGACTGTACCTAAAGAGGCAGTGACTGTACCTAAAGAGGCAGTGGCTGTCCCTAAAGAGGCAGTGACTGTCCCTAAAGAGGCAGTGACTGTACCTAAAGAGGCAGCCAGCTGGCATTATGGTAGTGCCCAGGCAAAGGGCTGGATGGAGACGGAGCTTGTGGTGGACTGGCTCAAGGTGGTGTGGGGCAGACGGCGTGGGGGACTCAGAAAGAAGAGGAACATGTTGATTCTGGATGCTTTCCGTGGACACTTGACTGAGCCAGTCAAAAAGCAAGTGAAAGAATTGAATGGTGACCTAGTGATCATACCGGGCGGAATGACAAGCCAGCTGCAGGTGTTGGATGTGGTCGTTAACAAACCATTCAAGGTTCATCTGCGCAAGAGATCCACAGAGTGGCTCCTGGCTGCTAATCACGCACTGACACCGTCTGGAAAAATCCAGGCTTGGGCTGACGTTTCCCCAGTAAGCATCATTAATGGGTTAAGAAATGCTGCGTATCAAATGGATGGCAGCGAGGAGGACGTGATGTGGGAGGAGCAGAAGCAGACACCGTGAGTGACGATAGCGGGAGTGAGAGGAACAACCAGCGATGTAGAAGACGAGCTGAATGAGAAGACGTGATGTGACCAATAGACTGATGTTCTGAAATGTTGCACTGTTTTATTGCTCTACTGTTTTATTGCTCTACCGTTTTATTGCACTACTGTTTCATTGCAATCTATCTAGCCTGTTTTGTTTTTGTTTGCCAAGTTAGGCAAATTTGAACACAATGTGTAATGTGTGTTATCATTATTTTCAAATAAAATTATTTTCTTTATAAAAAAAAGATTTAGTCTTCAAAATTATTTTTATTTTTTTTCCAAAAATGAGTCTTGAAAAAGAGGGGTCGTCTTATAATCGGGGTCGTCTTATATTCGGGTCAATACGGTATTTAACTTTATACAGTTTTGTTACTTTTTTTACTTATTTTATTCTATTCTATCTTATTTTTGTAACTGCTGTCTGTCGTCGGGTATTGCACATAAGATTTTCACTCACTGCTTTATACTTGTGTAAACTGTGAAGTGACAATAAACTTGACTTGACTTGACAATATACAATGTATGTGGAGAGGCCGCTAGTTCACCGAGCAATCATGTTCATTGAGTAATTGGACAGCCCGCTATCAGCAAGTTCATTCGGTATTCAGGCAATTTTATTTGCTGAATGAAAAAGTTAGCAAGGAAGGAAGGCCCATATATTATCAAACTTCTAATTTGGTACTCAGCAATGTACGGCAGACAATCGGGGGAACCCGCTCAATCACACACATTTGGCTATCCGCATTATGAGAGTTAACGCCATGCATTGTCCAATAGGCAATCAAGCTACACAGTTGAAACTGTTTATTAGAAGTTTACAGAAACGATCAAAGCAGCAGAGAAGTAGAGTATGTCTCGCGCTAGCGAAGAAAGCGCAATTAGCTACAAAGCAAAAACAGATGGGGACTCGGGGAAATATCGAAAAGGAAATTCGAAAATGAAGGAGAGGTTGACATGACAATGCTCGGAAAATATCATTAAAATATATAAAATATGAAATATCATTAAGATGCATTCAATCCCTTGTCTGGATGTTATGAAAGTGTGCACGTCGGGGTGTGTGTGTGTGTGTGTGTGTGTGTGTTGGTGCATTGTTTTTTATGTGCTTTATGTTTGCCAAAACATGTCTATTGTGCACGCCACACACCCTCACTGAACTCCCGTGGGTATTAGTTTCCACAATAAGAGCGTGAAGAGGGGAAGAAAAAAATAATATAATTTGCAGCAGACAGGGAAGCTAATAGCGTCGTAAACATAAGCTAATATTTCATTCTAATAACGCCACCGTTATCAGAAGAGCGTAATGGAAGTCAGAAGGATCCCCTGTTACTCTGCCAGTGGTTTATGAGTTTACCAGGCATCCTCCAAGACGTCTGAAATTACATAGACGCAGTGAAGAGCACGCACGCACCCACACACACCCACGCACACACACACACACACACACACCCACACCACACACACACACACACACACACACACACACATGCACCCACACACACCCACCCACACACACACCCACACACACACCCACACACACACACACACACACACACACATGCACCCACGCACGCGCACACACGCACGCACGCACACACACACACACACACACACACACAGATGACTGCAATGACAAAAGCTACCCAAATGGTAGCAGGCGTTGCTTTCATGTGTCAGTACATGCGGGGGTCATATGAAGGATTTAGGATATTAATTCACTGTTTTGTGATAACAGATGAAACCTTGGAAATGGTTAGTTCTTCCCATCGCACCCATCATAAATAATGCTTTCAGTGTGTGTGTGTGTGTGTGAGTGTCTGCATTTGTGTGTGTGGGTGTTTGCACGTGTGTGTGTGTGTGTGTGTGACTGTCTGCATGTGTGTGTGTATGAGTTTCTGTGTGTGTGTGTGTGTGTGTGTGTGTGTGAATGTTTGAGTGTCTTCATATATATATGTGTGTGTGTGTGTGTGTGTGTGAATGTTTGAGTGTCTTTATATATATATGTGTGTGTGTGTGTGTGTGTGTCGATGTGTGTGTGTGTGTGTGTGTGTGTCGATAAATGGAAAAAATAATAATAATAAAATATCTAATAAAAAAGACGACTCAGAAGCAACACCAGAATTAAACCTTGAGTGTTCGTTCGTTCATCTCCTTACAGCCTCCTCGCAGCATTCAATGAACTGACCTGGTGTGTGTGTGTGTGTGTGTGTGTTTCGGGGTTTTTTCGCCCACCTTGCTTCAAACTCACTCACTCACTCACTCACTCACTCAGGGTCAGCAGCAGCGCACGCTCTTCTGAGTGGAAGGAGAAAAAAACCACGAAAAGTGACGAGTGATGGTTCTACATTTTTTGCTTTTTCTTTCATTTTTGTAATATTTGTTTAGTACTTCAGTGCCTGAAGCTGACGGCTAAATGAAAGGGGGGGAAAGGGACAAACAAGAGAAAAACAGCAGATCGGGTCAAGTGTCATACAATTTCAAACGTTAAAACACAATTGACGTATTGTATTATATTATGCTTGGACAGGGCCATTCACACGTTGCATTCACACACACACAAACCACATGTGCATCATCAGCATCATTTGAAGCTACATTTACCACTGCCAAGACAATGCCATACAATGAACCGTTCTATGTAACAAAAAGAAAGGAAAGAAAGATTGCCACCCTTAAGCATGAAGAAATGGTGATGGTGATTACAATTTGCGATCCTTGGATGTGATGTGTTATAGTCGGGGGGGGGGGGGGGGTTGCCCGACAGCATATTAATAAAGATTATTAGATGATATGAAATATCGACCTTTAAGCTTCAACCAGCCGATCTGTCGTTGTGCCTGCCTCTCCCACGGGGGCACGCCTCGATTTGGGGTGGATCTTCAAATGGCTTGCCATGGTCACGCCTGGTTAGCACCTGGCCCTGAGACCCACCCCCGCCCGCCCCCCTCCTGCCCCCGCCTCACCTTTTTAAAGCCGTGACAGCTCTTTGCCCCGAGGCCAGCCATTAGAGGCTGCCGCCGCCGGCCCAGGTCTTATACCGGAGGTGGCAGGGTGCGGCGTGGTTTGACCTTGGCAAACAGAACCGCAAATTAAACAACACAGTGGTAGTTTAGCCCCGGTCTCATCTCTCTCTCTCTCTCTCTCTCTCTCTCTCTCTCTCTCTCTCTCTCTCTCTCTCTCTCTCTCTCTCTCTCTCTCTCTCTCTCTCTCTCTCTCTCTCTCTCTCTCTCTCTCTCTCTCTCTCTCTCTCTCTCTCTCTCTCTCTCTCTCTGGCACCATGCAACCCTGCTGGCTGGACAGACAGACAGACAGACAGACAGACAGACAGACAGACAGACAGACAGACAGACAGACAGACAGATAGGGGGAGACCATGTTAGGGAGGGTGATGGATCCTCAGCCATTGCCCCCTCATATATAAATATATATATATATAAAGACAATTGCACCATCATATTCTCCCTGAAATGATCCCTGGAGGGGGGAGGGGGGAGGGGGGAGGGGGGAGGGGGGGTTCTTTGGCCTGGGTTAACCGGAAACCTTTGATGTCTGAGACGTGTCGATGTCGCCGTCTTGATTTGGATTTGACGTGCGAGCCAGGCGGAGAGGACAAGTGGGGTCTAAGATCGATCAAATCAAGCTGCCCATCGACGTCCAAATCACACCACAAATGTTCATTATCTTTGACTTTCAGGTTGTTGTTTTTTTTGGGTTGTTTTGGTTGATTTCAGTACAAAACCTCCCGGTGACAAAGGGAATCAGCTCTGCGTTATGAAAAACAAGAGAAAACCTAAATAAGAAAATGTGGCTAAACCAAAAGGTTTAGAGACATTTTAGGTTTTTCTTATTTAGGTTTAAATAAGAAACATCACGTCTCGTGACCCATTTGAGGAGTACGATAACAGAGGGGGGGGGGGGGGGGGCTACTAAAAGGGCTTTTTATTGCAGTACCACCAACACCTCTTTATCTGGAAAGTGCAGACTCTTATATGCCTGTAAAAATACACACACACACACACACACACACACACACGCACGCACACACACACACAAACAAACGCGCACACACGTTCACACACACACACACACACACACACACACACACACACACACACACACACACACACACACACACACACACACACACACACACACACACACACACACACACACACACACACACACACACACACACACACACCTACAACCACACAAACCCACACAGAAAGAACAAACCATTTAAAATCCCAACCTCGCCCACGCATGTATGTCCACATAAATTGTTCCGCTTGAATGTGAAGGAACACACACACACCGACACCGACACCGACACACACACACACACACACACACACACACACACACACACACACACACACACACACACACACACACACACACACACACACACACACACACACACACACACACACACACAAGAGCACACACACACACAAACACACAAAAAAGAAATGTTGTTCATGGCAATGAGTGAGATAGGCGCTTTGAGATCAACTGCACTGATCTGACGCTCCACACACGCCCACACGCCCACACGCCCACACACACACACACACACACACACACACACACACACACACACACACACACACACACACACAGTACAAACGAAAAGATGACGGACAGCGACCTTGTGCGGAGGCGGTCTTTAGCAGACAACATTTCAGATGCACATCAAAGCCTTTGTTCTTAATCAAGGGTTTCTTAATTAGACAGAAAAGACAGACAGAAATGTCTCTGGGCTCCAATGAGAGTGCAGCCGTGTCGTCGGTGCGATACAGAGAAGACACCGGAACATAATACAATCGTGGGGAATGTGAGATGAGAGGACTTTGAAAGATTTGCGGACGGTGATGCGAAAGTAAAGCTGATTAATTTAGGCGTGATGTTCTGGGAGGTTTGATGCCTTTTAGACTAACTGGTTTAGATACTATACTTAAGTGCTGGCAATTGTGCGAAATTGTGTGAAAAATAAGGAAACTAGCTAGCTGTCGATTTATAGTGAATTTTAAGCGACTCTCCAAAGGATGCCTGGTGGAAGACTGCGGACTTGTCTGTGTGTGTGTGTGTGTGTGTGTGTGTGTGTGTGTGTGTGTGTGTGTGTGTGTGTGTGTGTGTGTGTGTGTGTGTGTGTGTGTGTGTGTGTGTGTGTGTGTGTGTGTGTGAGAGAGAGATATGGCATTTGTGTGAAGATACGAAAGAGGGGGGGAAAAACAAGAGGGTTTACCTGCAACTGTTCAATAGATCTTTAGTTGGCTGTACTTTAGATGCAGTGCTGTGTGTGTGTGTGTGTGTGTGTGTGTGTGTGTGTGTGTGTGTGTGTGTGTGTGTGTGTGTGTGTGTGTGTGTGTGTGTGTGTGTGTGTGTGTGTGTGTGTGTGTGTGTGCTCCTTCCTGCTCCTCATTGTACCAGCAGTGCTCCCAGCAGTGCGGGCTAACCCCGCTGGCTTGAAGCTGTCCGTCACAAACACTCTCTTGCATACACACACACACTCACACAGAAATATACATACACGTGCAAGCACACACACACACACACACACACACACACACACACACGGTCACACACACACACATACATTCAAACTAACCCCCCCACACACTCACACAGGTTCATGTGCAAACACACTTCCACACACACATACATTTAAACACACCTATCCATGCACATACACACACACAAAAGCGTGTACACAGTGAATGTGATGTGTTTGGTGCACCCAAGTAGACCCCAGGGGACCTCTCTCTCTCTCTCTCTCTCTCTCTCTCTCTCTCTCTCTCTCTCTCTCTCTCTCTCTCTCTCTCTCTCTCAAACACCTGAAGGAGAGTGTCCATGAGTGTGCTGTGGTACTGTGAAAGACCTCATTTTTCAGTGTCCACGTGCGACAGACTCAACATTTTTGGACTATTGCTTTTCACTGTTGAGTCCTTCAGATGATACTTTTATTTTAGCCAAAGCGGCTTGCCGTGAATTCAGATAGAAAGTCCTGTAGAAGGGTGATGATGATGAAGGAGTCTTGCTCAGGGAGGATGTGTGCAATGCGACGGTTGTAGTGCTTAGGGAATCGAACCCAGTACCTTATGGATGGGAGTGGACCTTCTTAGCTACACTACACTATTCACTACTACACTATACACGACCCTTATTACAGTATGCCATTTGATTAATTTTCAAAAGAATACCGATCTTGTTTTAGCTTTGGTAGCCCAAATCAATCTTAATCAGTTTTTGTTTCTTCTTAAATGTACCGTCTTACGATAAGACGGTACATTTTAAACATCCAAATAAATTGCGGCAAAGAATGATCATGTGTTTTTTATTCCTTGACCTTTGAGTTAGGCACCTGCAGGTGCCCGCTGATAAGAGGAGGAAGCAATATATAATAATATAAATCGGGTTTTATATGATTATATTATTATATATCATGTATTATTATTATTATTATTATTATCTTGTTTTAGTATAATATGTAAGTAATATGGGATATTACACCACGTCACGTCTAAACATGTCACTCACAGTGAGTGACATGTTGGTACCCACGTTACAAACGCCAAAACAAAACACAGACACACACACAGAAGCACACACACAGAAGCACACACACACACACACACACACACACACACACACACATTTTTTTATAAATAGACAACTCAACTTTCAACTCAAGGAAAAATAATATGATATATATATCAGTGGCGAACCGTGTCTATCACAACTGGACCTTCTGTAGACCACCCCCCCAGTTGTTCTAGTCAGACGGACGTCATGGAGGCAGTCTCATATCTCATTTAGGCAGATCAGATTGTCGCAGCCAATTTCCAAGTGTACCATAGTTGGTAAAGCAAAGTCCATGTAGTGAAGAAACAGACCAACACAGAACACCACACACAGGCTATCGGTTAAAGGGACGGTCTAACACGCTTCACGTGAAAAGGCTTAACGTAAGTTCCAAAACAGCGATCAATAATCACCAAATGTCTCTGGCATATGTCTTGTCATTAGCACTTTCACCTGTCAAAATATCAAAACCTAAATCCTACTATTAAAAATGACAAGACATATGCCAGAGAAATTTGGTGATTATTGATCGCAAATCAATTGAAATGCACAACCAGCTCAACGAGATGCAACACTGAGACAAAACCAGCAAAGACAAATGAGTCTCACTCACCAATGATGTTCACTTAAAGACCAAATCCATTCTCCTGTCCTTCTGGATGGATCGATAACCCGGTCATAAAGCTGATCACTGCTTTTCAGATCCAAAAGAAGTTGCCTTTCAATAGCTATGGAAGCTAATGCAGTGAGTCGGGATTGTCCTGTTCTGTTCCTCCATATGTTTTTATAATATTAAAATGTCCTTTCCACGCCAACCTGTTGCCATTTCAACGTAAAAAACCTACGTAGAAAAAAAACAACGTAGCACTACGCTAGATCCTACGTCTCAAACCAGTGAACTAAATGGACCTCCCAGCAAACTATGGAACTGTGGGGAAATCTGAAAGAATATGCCCATTGGCTATAAACCAATATATGATTGGTTGATCAAATTATCAATCCAAACGTACGCTCTCATTCAGTCTGAGGGCCAAAGCATTCACGAGTACTTTGGTTGAAGGATATTCTTCCCAGCATCCCAGAAAAATATCTGATTGGTTCCATTTTTTCCAACACAAAACCACTCAAATGTGTCGCGCATGGACCGAGAAAGACAAACAAATCAACGTAACACTGTAATATAACAGATAACAACACAGATACCATTGTCATTTATTAATTTTATTTAAATTGTTATTAGATTTTATTAATACAATTTATTCGATTTTTTTTTGTTTCATCGGAGGGTTCCAGGGTCTTCTCTGAATACCTTGAAGGCCCTGACGCTTCAGCACTGATATATATACGGTATATATATATATTACTCTTTGTGTGTTTGACAGTTTGTGTGTGTGCGTATGTCTGTGTGTGTGTATGTATGTGTGTATTGTGCGTTAATTCATTTTACACACTGAGGGGGTGGTCTGTAATTACATCAGTTATGACCGAGCAGAGTGTCAGTGGACAGACCAGTCGCCGTGAGCGATGTCACAATCTGCGCCCCCAAAAAAACAACCCAATATGCTAATCGGTCTGACACGCGGCGCTAATTAAAAAAAACAAAAACTCACACATTACTCACACATTATTAATAAAGTTTTTAATTTTTTTTAACGGAGCGGAGAAACATATTCTGTGTTTATTTATATATTTTTATTTACCGCTCAAAGGGTTCTGTGTGCGCAATTAGGTTACGAATAGCCCAACCACCTCATTAGACGCCAAGTCAAATTACGGCGCGGCGACAGGCCGGACAGGTTCATATTTCATATCGCCCTGCCTTTTTTTAAATTTAAATGTCCTTTTCAATCGGTTGCGTTAGAGGCCGAGGTACGAGGTACTGAGGTACGTATACCGTACGCAGCATGGAGGAGGAAGCCCTCGCACACGACGCGCTCCGAATGAAAAGTCGCGGTAACGGTAATGAGCTTCTATTATCGTTATTCTGAGACGCGTCTCTATCCGCCGTGCGCTCGCTCACGACGGTCCATTTAAACCTTTTTCATTTCTTTTTTTTCCGGGACGTTCCTTCTGACGGCTTAACCTTCCCCCCTCCACCTCCCTCCCCTCCCCCGCCCTTTAATAGAATAGAGGTCACTGCTAATTGGAGACCCTAAGTTGCCACCTGACACACACACACACGCACGCACACGCACACGCACACACACACACACGCACGCACACGCACACACACACACACACACACACGCCACCCTGACCACACACACACCCACAGACAGACACACACACACACACACACCCTGACCACACACACACACCCTGACCGCGGCCCGACGTACAAAGTACAAGAAGATGAATGATGAATAAAGAACAAATTGATGCATTTTGACAAAAGCCCGTGCCTCACCGCGCCACTTAGTTATACTAATGAGCAAACAACAGGCAGGGGGGGAGAGGGGGTGAGAGGGGGTTGTGCGAGTCACGCTAACCACTTAGCTGCGAGGTCACGCCGACACCTTGCTCCGGGTTTGATGATGCATCGCGTCGGGATGAATCGACAAACGGGCGGAGCGGGCGATATTCGGGGGAGGTAATTGCGATGTGTGTGTGTGTGCGTGTGCGTTTGTGCGTGCGTGCGTGCGTGTGTGTGTTGTTGTGTGTGTGTGTGTGTGTGTGTGTGTGTGTGCATGCCGAGTGTGGCTTACTGTGGCGGAGATTACAGAAATTACAGCTTAATTGCAATCAAGCTCAAATTGTTCTCGCTGCTCACTTTTCATTCGTAGGCTGGCTGTTTGCGTCCCATGCTATTTGGATGTCGGCCTAGGACAGTGCTCATAGTTCTATGTGTGTGTGTGTGTGTGTGTGTGTGTGTGTGTGTGTGTGTGTGTGTGTGTTTGTTCAGATCAACTATATTTACACCATTGATTGACAGTGTGTCCATTTGTGTGTTTGTGTGTGTGTGTGTGTGTGTGTGTGTGTGTGTATGTGTGTGTGTGTGTGTGTGTGTGTGTGTGTGTGTGTGTGCTTGTGCGCAAGGAGAATATTTAAACCACACCCAGTTGGTTCTACACACTGCCTTACTCTTGTTGTGTTGTCTCCATTGCTATGTGTTTCGCATGAAAAGCACAGTATAAAGAAAAATTGAATTTGATGGATTGACATAATGGACAATATAACGTGCATAATCCTTTAAGAGTCTCAGATCGTCTGCCTAATCGGCAGAGGGGATGTGCCTCTGAGTCAAGTAAAGTCAAGTCAATTGTGGGATCCCTCCTTCCAGGGATGGTTCCGGAGTGCACTGGGTGCCATAAGTGACATACATAGTGATGTGACATCTTCTTATTTGATTCAAGTCTCGAGGTGAGGTTGCTTGGGCCATCACCAGCACGCCTGTCTGTGCACACATACAGTACGTTGTCATATATACCGTATATATCTTGCGCAACAATGCAGGGGTTTCCAACCCAGACCCCTCATCTGGTAGTCAACCACTGGGTCGTGTCCCTGTGTTCATCGCGTCATTAACGATATAATACTTTTACAAAAAAATGACCACACAGGGAGATATGTGGAAGGTGTATATATATATATATATATAGCGTATATATATATATATGAAAACCCGAGTGGCCGTACCACTGTTCAGCCCTCACTGCATAATTCATGGTCTTGACAGGGGGGGGGGGGGGGGAAACAAATATTAACATATCAAATATTAACATAAAAGTCCTCGGAGACATTTATTACGTTCGAAACGGAACAGGGGAATAAAAAAGGGCTGTAATTTATGGCCACTTTTAAAAACTTCAGTTAAAGCAGCGTATGATTAATCATTGCAATAAGATAAACGCTTGGAAAATGATGGTGGACAAAGGGAACGGAATGTATCACGCCCCAGCCGCCGCCGCCGCCGCCACCGGTAGGACCGATCCAACGCGTCTCGTGAGCGGAACGGCGGCTAACGCCTTCGTGTTATTTTTTTCGTAATAGCGAGTCGAGCGAGGTGTGTTGAATTCCAAACATGCTAAAATGCAGCACAAAGTAGAAACTAGTGGGAAAGTGGTCCCTTTTTGAAACCCTGGGAAAAAACCCGAAATTCTAAATTGAAAAATGGTGTGGGATTTGAATCCTCTTTATTGCTCACACACATGTCAACACACACACACACACAGGGAAATGTGTTGTGAGCGTTGCATGAGGAGCAGCGGGCAGCCGTGTTTATGTACATCGCCTTGGGGAGCAGTGTAGTAAGGGGTGTGCTGGTGCCTTCCAGGTGCCTTGCTCAAGGGGCAACCTCACCG
>CM051022.1:11413659-11416159 GCA_027704905.1 Muraenolepis orangiensis | reverse complement strand
CAGTTTGTTGCAGAGACTGGCGAACAGCCTGCTATTGAGTGGACGTGATTTTATGTCGTTGACAATTGTTATCGCCGTCTCAAGAACACTTTTAAGCTCTGGGGCTCCTGGGCCATGTGATGCGCCGGGAGATAGTCCCGTCAGACAGCGGCACTGCTTCCAGCTCCCTGTTTATCCCCATAGTCCTACACATAGCGCCTGTGTATCCCCATGCATTGTCCTACACATAGCACCTGTGTATCCCCATTGTCCTACACATAGCGATAGCAGCGGGTTTAATTAGGGTTTCCTCCATTTGTGTGTGGCTTTTTCAGCTGCAAATGATACTGTCTTGAATCTGTCAGAATCAGAATTCCTTTATTTGTCACCCTTACATATTAAACAGACTTACATAATAAACATATCTATGCACACGCTATTATTAACAATAATAATAATAATAATACAAATGATGATAAAAAAGACCCCCAGGGGGGGTCGCGACCCCCACTTTGGGAACCCCTGTGCTAAATGACTGTAATGCAACGTAATGTAGCTGTAACCTCGCTCTTGAATGATGGACGAATAGCAGCCACATTTTAGATGCCATCAGAAAGAATAGGTTGTGTTCATAGCGTGTGGAGTATTATATAGTATATATATATATATATATATATATATATATATATACAGGGCTTGACATTAACACCGGCCACTGGCCAAATGCCAGTAGAATTCGGCAGTGGGGCCTGTAACTCCCGTCACTCTTACTGTGGCTGGTGACCTTTTGGTATTTCTGACTATTAATGAAGAAAAAACGAAATCATTGTACTTTACACAAAAAGGCAGCTGCAAATGAAATGACGTCAATTGGAGGTGATACTTCGTGATCCTACAGCTCCCATGTCCTACAGCTGCTCATTTCACTGGCCCATCCACTTCTGGGTATTACTGTCCTAGCCTACTTATCCTAGCCTACCTTTTATTAGGAAAAATTGCATAGGTGAGCAGATAGGTGAGCAGTTGGCATAAAAGTATATATTCCATTAGATTAGGTTATATATTTGATATCACCTAATATTGTGTATATATATATATATATATATATATATATACATAATATATACTATGGGAGTACGTATAAATGAGGAGACGATAGACAAGTTGGCGAGTCGAAATGTTTACTTCTTCTTTTACTACTACTTTTTGTTTGTCTTAACGACACATTTTTTGAGCGACAAAGAGCGACAAATACTCCGGTGCGACATGTAGCCTGGAAAACACGGTGTGTTATATATATACATATATATATATATATACTATATATATATATAGATTTATAAACAATTACTCCAGCTTTGTCAGAGCCAAAACGACATGGGATCCATGGCAGCCAATTGTTTTTCCCCCTCAATCTCTGAAAAATCGAGTGGGGGGGGGGGGGAGGAGGGGGGGGGGGGGGTTCTTGAGGTGACTCAGTGCTTTCCGGAAACAGTCGATGACACTTTCTCCCTGACACACACACACACACACTGAACACATATATCGCATGAGGGCTTGACTGGGAGCACCCACGCACGCACACACGCACGCACGACACACGCACGCACGACACACGCACGCACGCACGCACGCACACAAGCACGGACACACGCACGCACGCACACACCCATGCACGCAGGAAGGCAGGCATGCAGGAAGGCACACACACACACACACACACGCGCATGCACGCACCATGCACACACACGCGCGCACACACACACACACACACACACACACACACACACACACACACACACACACACACACACACACACACACACACACACACACACACACACACACACACACACACACACACACACACACACACACACACACACACACACAAACACTGTTTGACAGCTCCTTTATCCAATTTTTCGAAAAGAACATTCCAACAAAAAAAGCAGCTTGAGAGTTACTGCCAAGGAAAACTAATTCTGTATCTTATTCATGTGAAGTGTTTTATTTATTGTGTGTGTTTTGGTTGTTGTTATTGTTATTATCACAAAAGCCCAAAAAACACAAAGGTGTGTGTGTGTGTGTGCGTGTGTGTGTGTGTGTGTGTGTGTGTGTGTGTGTGTGTGTGTGTGTGTGTGTGTGTGTGTGTGTGTGTGTGTGTGTGTGAGTGTGTGTATGTGTGTGTGCGTGTGTGTGGTGTGTGTGTGTGTGTGTGTGGGGGGGGGCTAACTTATTGAACGGTTGATGATTGATGAGGCTTGGCCCAAGTTTGTCAAAGCAAAAAAGAAAACCAAGCTAACTTCCGAGCTCTGATACACACACACTGTGGTCTTTGAACGTCCACAGGGAGTCCTATTGATGTGATGGTGCTCATCTCCCCCATCTTTGGGACACTATACTTGTGTGTGTGGGGGGGGTTTTACGTTTAAAAACCCAAACCATTTTGGTTAATGTGTAATTAGCTTGTGTTATAGCCAGTGGTATTTCAGTGAAGGGGATAATTCCTTCACTTCCT
>CM051022.1:11401159-11408659 GCA_027704905.1 Muraenolepis orangiensis | reverse complement strand
ATTTCCTAGAAGAGTGACGGACAAACAAAAAAAGGAAAGGAAAGGAAAGGAAAGGAAAGGAAAGGAAAGGAAAGGAAAGGAAAGGTGACAGACGGTAATGACGGTAATGATCTGTCGGCAGAAGACGGAGGCACCTTGTCTCCGTCTCTATCACAACACTCCGTCTCGCCCGCCCACCCCCCCACCCCCCCCCCCCACCCACCCCCTCCCCCACCCTGGAGGGAGTCATGAACCAGCCTGTTTCAAAGCCGCCGTCTCTGACGTCTGGCTGGGTGACGTCTACCATATGCACTCGGTTGATCCCCGTAATGTGGTGTGGGTGGGCCACGAGACGGCGGTCACATAAGAAAAGGGAAAAGGCAAGTATAGCGTGGAAAGCACGTTAATTTTTTTTCTCTTTCATAAGAAAGAAAGGGCTTGGATAAAGCTTCCAGTCACAGAACACACGGGATATCACGAGACTCGTCGACACTGCGTTCAGGTAAATCAGAGCGTGGTCTTTCGAAGAAGTTTCTATTTCTATTCTATCTAGGGTTTCTATCCATCCATCCATCCATCCATCCATCCATGCGTCCAATTCTGTGCATTTGGGCGTTTGCATGATTTCAGATGTAAAAACATAAACAAAATCAAATCAAAAATAAATTCAAACACGGAATAACCCTGAAAAACGTGCACCATGTAAAAACTCAATTCAATAAAAGAACATAAAAAATGTAATTAAATAAAATGAACGAAAATTACATGTAATTCAATTAAATTCAATTAAAAAAACTAAAATATAATCCAAAAATTACAGAACAACAAAAAATCATAGAACTAAATGAATAAATGAATAAAACTAATTGAAGTACTGAACCGTACGTGTACAGAGGGCGGTCTGGTTGAGGGCCCCCATGTGGGCCCTCCCCCCGGCTGTGCTGTCGTCTCTCTCCTCTCGACTCTCAACTGATTACAGGATTGAGGGCCTTGAGAGGTGGAAGTGGAAATGCGTATACAACAGCACAGAGGGCGGGCGAGGGTGAGAGAATGGTCCGGACCGAAGAAAACCAAGAAAAGAAAAGGAGGCATGCGAGAGAGACCGAGAGAGGAGAGAGAGAGAGGAGAGAGAGAGAGAGAGCGAGGAAAGCGAGAGAGAGAGAGAGAGGAGAGAGAGAGAGAGAGAGAGAGAAAAAAAAACAATTGAGATAGAGAGAAAGAGAGAGAAAGATGCAGTTGCCATGGCAACGGCATCCCCGACGGTAGGTGACACGCGATGCCAACAAGGAAAAGACCGACAGACGTGACGTGCCTGATGGAGGTGGGTGAGGAGCAGGGGGGGAGGAGGGGTGGGGGAGGAGGGGTGGGGGAGGTTATGAAGGAGGAAGAGAGGAGTGGAAAATAGGAAAAGGAAAAAGAAAGGGGAAATAAAGAGAGAGAGAGAGAGAGAGAGAGAGAGACTTGTCATTGGACAGTGTTTTTTTCAGAAGTTAGAGAAGAAAAAAGAACACACGCACACACACACACACACACACACACACACACACACACACACACACACACACACACGCGCGCGCAGTGGGAACACAATCGGAAATTAAAATACGATACGATGTGAGCCAGATATCAACGGTTTTCGAGGGGGGTTCAGAACTAATATAAACCGAAAAATACGTCTGAGACTAAAAAGAGCGACTCTATCTGCTGCCTGGGAACTACAGCGTGGCCTAATACAATCCATTTATGAGACGTATGGAACGGACGCCAGCAGGGGGTGCTGTGCAGCGGTAAACCTCACTCCCCCCGACGCAGTTAATAGTTAACAATTCAGTTAACAAAAATGATCTGTCATTTAGTCGTAGCAAGATTTGTGTTCGTAACCCCTCCGCCCCTTCTGCTAACCCTTAGCGCACCCCTCTTGTTACTTTTTACTAGCGTACTAGTGTCTTCCTAAGTTGATTGTTTGCCTGTTAGTTAGATATTGTTCTATTGTTTGCCAACTTATTGTACTTTTACCTGAGCACCGGCTCAGTTCTTGTTAGGAGGCTTTGTTAGGAATGAAATGCACTTATGACTTCTGGTGACGATGTTGTTCTCTTACCTACCTTTGTTGAAACACACTATTTTAAGTCGCTTTGGATAAAAAGCGTCTGCTAAATGACTGTGGAAATGTACACAGCCCCCTAATAAACGCACCTGCTAAATAATGAGCAAACTGAGACACTGACTGTTACACATATACACGGGACCCAAACACTACGGATTGGGATTCTGAGGTTTTTTTTGTTGTTGTCGTTGTTGAAGATTTAGCTACTTAGCGCGGCATGTCGCGCGATTAATCGAAGGGCTTGATCGGCGGAGAGCGCAAACTGACAGCCGTGTTCTGTTTCCGTTGCTGTAACGGTCGCATGGAGCGAGAGGCCGCCTGGCGTAACGAGTTACTCCTTAATGACCCCCTCTCTGCGTATTTAATGACCGAAAGCCCTTTCTGATGGCAGCTCACCTCGCTAGTTGGGTTCTCTCTCTCTCTCTCTCTCTCTCTCTCTCTCTCTCTCTCTCTCTCTCTCTCTCTCTCTCTCTCTCTCTCTCTCTCTCTCTCTCTCTCTCTCTCTCTCTCTCTCTCTCTCTCTCTCTCTCTCTCTCTCTCTCTCTCTCTCTCTCTCTCTCTCGCTCTCTCTCGCTCTCTCGCTCTCTCGCTCTCTCTCTCTACTTTCCCTGCCATTGTCTTTAATGGTGGCATTTAGCTCATTCCCCTCCACCGTTGGCGCAATACGATGAATTATTCATGTCCAGCGACCTGGCCAATCTAACCGCCATTTCTGTCTGGTCCATTTTCTTTTTTTTTGGTTTGTGTTGTGTTTGTGTCGTCGTCGTCGACCCTTTTCTCTCTGTCTCTCTCTTTGACATTTTATTTGTGTCCTTGTGTGTTATTAGTTGCATTCTCATCCTCTAACCTCTCCTCAACCCCTCGGGAGCCTAAATGGCGAAAGTCTCTTTTTAATAAACCAACCGTGGACTAGTCGGACGTAGAGACGGCAGACATGGCGGGGAGGGGAGAAGAGAGGAGGAAGGGAGGAGAGAGAGGAGGGAGGGAGGGAGGAGAGAGAGAGAGAGAGGAGAGGCTGAGCGAAGGGGAGCGAAGGGGAAGAGAAGAGGGATCGGAAAAGAAGAGGAGGTGGACGAGGACGAGAGGGGAGGGGAGGGAGGGCAGAGGAACTTCTCGGAGAGGAGTGACGGATATAAAAATGGCAAGGAGGAGGTAGCTGGGGGGGGGGGGGGGGGGGGGGGGGGTCGAGGGTCAGTCTGTTGCTCTCTTGCTGGCTTTCTTTCTTTCTTTCTTTCTTTCTTTCTTTCTTTCTTACTTTCTCAAGTCTACCAACTCCTCCCCTCAGCAGAAGATCCAGTAGGAAAAAGTTGCAACCATCCATTAATCCATCCGTCATCCACCAATCCTCTCACTTTATTACAAAGAACACGTCGGCCATCATAAGTAAACAAACACCATTCGTCCAGTCGTGAAAGAGAGAGAGAGAGAGAGAGGAGAGAGAGAGAGAGAGAGAGAGAGAGAGAGAGAGAGAGAGAGAGAGGAGAGAGAGAGAGAGAGAGAGAGAGAGAGAGGGGCCTGGCTCTGTTAGTTTCACAGGTAACTAAACATTGCTATGGTAAAAAGATGTGGAGGCAATAGAGAGGGAGCAAGAGATGTCTAGACAGAGAGTGAGAGAGACCGAGAGACCGAGAGAGACAGACAGACAGACAGACAGACGGAAGAGACAGAGGAGGGTAAGGGACAACTGCTTCAGGAGCGTGAGAAGAAGGTAATGGGGATGAGTGGACGAGAATTCAATGAATTACAAGAGAGGGAAAAAACAGAGGGACATAAAAGAGACATAAAAGACATCACAAGAGAGGCCAGGCGAAGGCCAGGCAGGAGCATCCTATGGTAAAGCAGCTGTGCTGTGAATCCACTCAATGCAATGCAGCTCTGGTTCGGTCTGAGTAATCCGATTCGAGGTCCACGGTCGATCCATGAAATTCAAATGATCCAAATCAAACAAACAAGCAAACAAACAAGCATGGGGGTTCATCTGATGTGTATTTCTAAATGAATTCATTTTCACGCCGATCTAACCGCCCGAACCAAGGAGAGCTGGTCGTATGCCAAGGGGAGCGTGGCTATTGGAGGAATCGGCCCCTCCGAGATGTCTCCGGAGGGCCCTCGGTAGACAGACAGACCGCACGTCAATACGAAGCAATGGAAACAAACACATGCAGACACAGCAGCCCACTCCCCCCCCCCTCCTCCCTCCTATTCCCCCCCCCCCACACACACACACACACTCAAACTCGGCAAACTCAGCGCTTCAGATAAGCGTCAATCTTATTTTAATCCCATCCACCCTCTTTGAAAATACTCTCAACCATTCATCGCTCTGTTACTTATCCAATCCATTCATGTTTTCATCCGTCCACAATCCATCCATCCATCCACCCATTCATGTTTTCATCCATATATTCATGTTTTCATCTATCCATTCACTCATTCATGTTTTCATCCATCCACAATCCACAACAGTCCATCCACCCATTCATGTTTTCATCCATCCCCCATCCATCCACTCATTCATGTTTTCATCCATCCACCCATCATCCACCCATTCATGTTTTCATCCATTCACCCATCCATCCACTCATTCATATTTTCATCCATCTACCCATCCATCCACTCATTCATGTTTTCATCCATCCCAATCCACACAGTCCATCCACTCATTCATGTTTTCATCCATCCACCCAACAGTCCATCCACTCATTCATGTTTTCATCCATCCACTCATTCACATTTTCATCCATTCATCCATCCACCCATTCATGTTTTCATCCATCCACCCATCCATCCACTCATTCATATTTTCATCCATCTACCCATCCATCCACTCATTCATGTTTTTATCCATTCATCCATCCACCCATTCATGTTTTCATCCATTCATCCACCCATCCATCCACCCATTCATGTTTTCATCCATTCATACTTCCAACTGTCCATTCATGTTTTCATCCATCCATTCAGGCTTTTATCCACCCATCCATTCATGTTTTGTTATTCATCCATGTTTTCACCCACTCACCCACAACAACAATGGTTCACGCATGTTTAGTTTCCAACAGAAACCAGATCAGCATCAGCCACACGAGAGAGGAGAGAGAGAGAGAGAGGAGAGAGGAGAGAGAACATTTTGACCCAATAACGACCCGAGGAAGTAATGTTCCAGGAAGCAATAAATGAAAAACTAGAGAGACATTTCAAAAGAAACTACAACTCTGGGCTGAGTCTGTCTCAGACCGTGCACAATCTATTTGCCTATCTTTTGTTAATAGCTTGAGGAATGAAAGGAGGAGAGGAGAGAGAGAGAGGAGAGAGAGAGAGAGAGAGAGAGACTCGTTTTGGGTTTGGAGCCACCAGAGGAAAAGGTGAAGCACTCTTTAAAGTGCAAATTGATTAAAAGAGCTGGGAGCAGTCTGTGTGTGGGAGGAATGGTGTGTGTGTGTGTGTGTGTGTGTGTGTGTGTGTGTGTGTGGTGTGTGTGTGGTGTGTGTATAATATGTTCTTGTTCATCCAGGTCTCTCTGTAGCACTATGAGTGCATGAGTGTGACCGTCTGTCTGAATGAATGTGGAGGTATGCCTCGCTACACTAGAGATGTGTGCTTGTATGTGTGTGTGTGTGTGTGTGTGTGTGTGTGTGTGTGTGTGTGTGTGTGCTGTGTGTGATGTGTGTGACATGAATGTGTGTGTGTGTGTGTGTGCATGTGTGTGCATGTGTGTACATGATGTGTGTGTGTGTGTGTGTGTGTGTGTGTGTGCGTGTGTGTGTGTGCGTGTGTATACACATGGATTTGTGTGTGTGTGTGTGTGTGTGTGTGTGTGGTGCCAGTCAGTGAGCCATGGTTCGGGGGCGTGTTGGGGAGAAGGCTCCATTTGTATGCTTGTGCTGTCCGTCCGTCCGGCGCCCCCAGAGACTCTGGCTCACGATGACCGAGCAGCAGGGGGACCGGGGAAGGCACCCGGCGACCACCGAGAGACACCTGGGTCTCTGGAAGAGTCACCATACAAACACTGTGAGCACGTCTGTCTGTCTGTCTGTCTGTCTGTCTGTTTGCCTGCCTGCCTGCCTGCCTGCCTGCCTGCCTGCCTGCCTGCCTGCCTGCCTGCCTGCGTCTGTCTGTCTACCTGTCTGTGCGTGCCTGCGTGCGTGCGTGTGTGTGTGTGCACGTGTGTGTGTGTGTGTGTCTGTCTGAAATATATGCACATATCCCATTTGTGTGTGTGTGTGTGTGTGTGTGTGTGTATGCTTTGATGTGAGCTCAGCATGTTTGCTTCGAGGTGTGCGATCAAAAGTATTAATATTTAGAGGAAAGCGGCACGGGGGAAGGGGAGTCATGCAGATGTTTAGGACAAGTCTTCAACTGCAGTCGTTTAGAGCGCGTGGTCGGCAGATGTTCGGGAAACACATATTTCGCAGATGTTGAGAGTGAGTTTAGTACGCAGTTATTTTGTTTTAAGTTTTTCAGACGTGGTTCCCCCCTGAGCTAAGTCATGAGCTAAGCCCAGGGTTAAGAAAGTGTTGGCGCTACGTCCTTTTTATACAGGCTCACACTGACTTTAGCCCTAGCTACCTAGACTTTTCAGCCTTAACTATCTAAACCGCAAACCACCTAAAGGCCGTTGGAGGAACTACATGCTAGTCTTTACCGCAAACCACCTAAAGGCCATTTGAGGAAATACATGCTAGTCTTTACCGCAACCACTACAGGCGCTAGAGGACTACTGCTAGTCTTACGCAAACCCTACAGCGTAGAGAACTACATGCTAGTCTTTACCGCAAACCACCTACAGGCCGCTAGAGGAACTACATGCTAGTCTTTACCGCAAACCACCTACAGGCCGCTAGAGGAACTACATGCTAGTCTTTACCGCAAACCACCTACAGGCCGCTAGAGGAACTACACGCTCTTGTCTCTTTCACATTAGATTCACAAACAGATGCCACGTTGTCCCGCCTTGTCAGACCACGTCAGCGCAGCTCACCTTAGGTGTGGAAAGGCGGGGTCAGTCAACATTACACTGCAGCTGATGGGATGAGCTTCAGCCGGATCCCACAATCCAGAGGAACAGGGCTCCTAAACTATACTTTTTCCCCATTCTCCCATAATCATTCAAAGTGACATTGAACATAAATAAAACATAATACAAATTATTAGATGCTCAATCATCAACCGTTTTGTTATGTTTTATTTAAATTCATCTGAAAAGATGAGAAAAAAGGTGAAAAACTTCGGTTGCACCATAAACCACTGCCAAGTCGAACAACAACTTACGCCGAAAATGTATTGTGAATAATAAACGTGAAGCGCCATTGTCTGTTATGGTATTTTCTGTTAAGTTTGACTTTAATACGATTGGCCTGTATCTAACATTGCTCGTCTATTACAGAAGAATCACGAGCACCACCTCTGCTAAC
>CM051022.1:11396159-11398659 GCA_027704905.1 Muraenolepis orangiensis | reverse complement strand
CTTTTTGTGTCACCGTGTTTTATGTTTAAACGCTGATTGTTAATTGGGTGTTTGTGGGTGTGTGATTGGTTGGATGCGTGGGAGTGTGGTCCCTGCTGATTGGCTTGCCAGATGGCAGGCCAGGTATAAAGATTGGCCACTGCCAATCTTTATACCTGGCCACACATGTGGCTACCTCCATCTCACTCAGCAGTGTCCCTTGTGTGTTTGTGCGAGTTTAGTTCAGAGCGTTATTTTGTAAGATTAATACTATTTTGAATGTTAAAACTCAAAACGGTCATGAAATAATTTAATATTCTTATGGTCTTACATTTTTCCAGATTCGTTTTTTTTCCAATAATTGTATACATTATATATACTTTTTTTATTTTTACATTTCAATGCAAAGAATGAAAATTCTTAACAGACTTCAAAGTAAGAGACAAAACAACACGGATGGAACACAACATAACTCAAACGATCGCCTTTGGTCAAATAACCTTGGACTGGCTGTTGTTTTATTATTTGTCTGTTCAACAGATTTTTTGCTATTAACAAAAAAATTAACTCTTTTGGAAATGGACTATTTGAGACACAATCCTGTTGTAAAAAGCAGGCCAGAGATAGCTTCCGCAAAGAGATAAGCGGGATAGCTTTCAAAGTTGGTCAATGAAATCCTCCAAAACTTTACTGCTTTACTTTTGAGGACTACTTTAAAACGCAGTTGTGCATTTCATTGGAAATCTGGTACAGTGAGCACCAGCCAAGGATACCAGTAGCTGGCACTAGCCAAAGCTAAAATTAGCTAACGTTTGCCAAGTCAGGCAGTCGCTCGCCGATGGCGAAAATCAGGCTTGTAACCTAGCGATGCAAAACCCTATAAAAACTATAAATAAATCAGTAAATGTCTTGCATCTGTAGGGTTTATTCGTCAATGGCAAATACAAATTTGAATATTCAAATGTCTACTTGCATTTGGTCCAAGTCAGCCATTCTGTATCCATCCATCAATTGCTCATTCATCCATCAATCATTTGTTCATTCCACAGAACATCATTTGTTTACACCACGTACTTACAATACTGCACATACTTACAATACATCGTTTTAATACATATCTCGGAGGGTGTGTGTGGTTGGTTGGTGGCTGGTCGAAGCAGCCCCTCACCTGGCCCCAGTTCACACTGATTAGACTCTGGAGCTGCTGGGTGGGTGAGGCTGCGCACCTGTGGATACCTTGGTAATCAAGGACCCACACACCCAAAGCATGTGCTTTCGTGGCATGTGGCATTATGGCGGGGGAGGCTGCCACGACGTACTGCTTACAATACATACCTATGCTACTAGTGTACACACTTACAATATATAATTACAGCTGCAAAAATGTGTACCAAATAATATCCCAACCCGACTGACGACCACACACACTGTCACCCACCGTAGGATGCTGCGATACTACTACTTTACTACTAAAATACTATACTACTATACTACTTATTACTAAACTACAATACTACTATACTACCATACTACCATACTAATATACTACCATACTACTATAGTACAATACTACTATTCTACTATATTACTCAACTACCATACTACCATACTATTATACTACTGTACTACCATACTACTATACTACTATACTACCATACTACTATACTACTATACTACCATACTACTATACTACCATACTACCATACTACCATACTACTATACTACCATACTACTATACTACCATTCTACTATACTACCATACTACTATACTACTAAACTACAATACTACTATACTACCATACTACCATACTAATATACTACCATACTACTATAGTACAATACTACTATATTACTCAACTACCATACTACCATACTATTATACTACTGTACTACCATACTATTATACTACTGAACTACCATACTACCATACTACTATACTACCATACTACCATACTACTATACTACTATACTACCATACTACCATACTACTATACTACCATACTACTATACTACCATACTACTATACTACCATTCTACTATACTACTATACTACTATACTACTAAACTACAATACTACTATACTACCATACTAATATACTACCATACTACTATAGTACAACACTACTATATTACTCAACTACCATACTACCATTATATTATACTACTGTACTACCATACTATTATACTACTGAACTACCATACTATTATACTACTGTACTACTGAACTACCATACTACCATACTACTATACTACCATACTACTATACAACTATACTACCATACTACCATACTACTATACTACCATACTACTATACTACCATACTACTATACTACTACCATACTACTATACTACTATACTACCATACTACTATACTACTATACTACCATACTACTATACTACCATACTACTATACTACCATACTACCATACTACTATACTACTATACTACCATACTACTATACTACCATACTACTATACTACTATACTACCATACTACTATACTACTATACTACCATACTACT
>CM051022.1:11386159-11393659 GCA_027704905.1 Muraenolepis orangiensis | reverse complement strand
AGAGAGAGAGAGAGAGGAGAGAGAGAGAGAGAGAGAGAGAGACTACGGCGGAGGACAGTGTCAGCCATAATAGAGATAATAGTGCCTTGGCAGAAGAGCGGAGGCCAGTGAATTGGTCTCCACGGTCCTTCTAGACTCCAACTCTATTTGTTGGTTTTGAACCGTGGTGACAGTTAATTACCGTTGGACTGGACAACTCCTCTCTCCTGTGTGTGTGTGTGTGTGTGTGTGTGTGTGTGTGTGTGTGTGTGTGTGTGTCTGTCTGTGTGTCTGTGTGTCTGTGTGTGTGTGTGTCTGTGTGTGTGTGTGTGTGTGCGTGTTTGTGTGTATGTGTCTTAAGATGAAAGTTGTTGTTTACGCCTGCACGGATCTGCATGGCTGTGTGTGTGTATGTGTGTGTGTGTGTGTGTGTGTGTGTGTGTGTGTGTGTGTGTGTGTGTGTGTGTGTGTGTGTGTGTGTGTGTGTATGTGTGTGTGTGGATGTCGGTGTGCACTTGCCCTAAATATTACTGTTGAAGCATGCATGTGACAGAGTACAGTCCACGTGAGTAGAGAGAGTGCACGTGAAAGAGTGCACCTCAGAGTCGTGCTGTTTGACCCAATTCTGTGTGGAGCTGTTAAGGTTGTTTGTGGCCTGGCAAAATATAATGGATATCTCAGCAATGGCAAATGCCATTAACAACCAGAAATAGTGTTTTTCTATTATGTGTGTGTGCGTCAAATGAAGCACATGCTTCTCTCATACGTTCTCTTTGTTACCGCTTAGCAGGCCATGACTTGACCAAGAATTGAAAAGAAAAATAGACCTTGGGGTTTAAATAAAAAAATTAATAAAAATACAGATACTCTTTTCAAAGAAAGCCTTAAACACTCTGGCTTGTCATCCTGGCAGCTCAGAGACACTATCTACAATGACGGCCTTCCTTTTAGGTGTCCACTGACAATCAAAGTATGGGTGTGCCACCAAAAAAGTGCCAATGGAAACACAAAAATATACATATTTATGTCACTACTGTGGGTGTTTCACTGTGAAAATGCTTGTCAAGTGGCGTGCTTAACGGCGTCACGTGTCTCCGGCGATGATTTAGGTTAAACAAGTCTAATTTGGCATAATTATTATAATTACACACAGTTTATTACATTACATTTTTAAAAGAAAGCGGTATGATCACCTTAATAAATCGTTAAACTTGTACTGAAACCCGGTGCATTCGGAAACAGGACACCAAAGCCGCAATCGCCAAGTCTTGTGTCATGATGATTGAGTCTCACAGACTACCACTACAGGTGGACATTGGGCATCGAACCCAGAAACCACACGGCATATCACCCTATCCACTACACTATCATCACTGTAGTTTATTTGACTTTAATTATATTATAGTGCCATTACAGGGTAAGTAAATGGTTAAGCAGCCACTAGAAAACAACCACTTCTTGAATGTGACAGAGGATTTCCCCTGTCACAACCTCTTTATACATTACTTTATACAGAAGTGTTCGCCAACACTTGAGTGAGACCCCCCCCCCCCCTTAACAGAACGCCTTTCAACTGAAACCATTGATTTTGGGGATTCACTGACCCTTTAAGTTTGTGTACAACACAACTTGTGAGTAGTTGTGTAGGGTTCGATCTCTCCGAAAAAAGAAAAAAACCTATCGAAAACTAGAGGACCGTTGAGCCGGGATGGTGGGAACAGATCAAATGCTTTATGGATTGAACCGGCAAACCCCAAGCTGTGAGAACAGCCTCAGACAACCCCGGGGCAATTCATAAAGGAACAACACAGTTGGCTAGAAGTCTTGTGGCCAGAGGCCGTTGTCTCCTCTAGCCGGAAAAAGCTGGGCTGGAACCCCCCCTGATCTCCACAAGCTACCCTGTAGGCATCCTGGTGTGAGACAGCCTAACCTCCTATACCTGCTAGCACCAGATGTCGGATAGGACCAGATGTTGGAAGAAGGCCATCTTCATCACTAAGGACTGCAACCACCCTGGGCTCCATCTCTTCTCCCCCCCTTACCGTCCGGTCCCCGGTTTCCCAGCATCCGGACAAGGACTACCAGGTTCAAGGATAGTTTGTATCCACAGGCAGTGCGCCTACTGAACTTGCTAGGAGTGCTGCCACAATCATAACATTGTCATTAACATTACACGGTCATACTTTGCTGGACTTTCTGGACTCATCACAGTTACTGCATTGTTCTGCACTGCACTGTATTCATGAAGCTGCTGCACTACTGGCACTTTAAATACTTTTAAATCTTTGTGTCACAATTCAACACATGAATTGTGTCCATATCATCCATTAATCACATGGCCATATCATCCACTAATCACTTTAGTGTTCTTTTTATGTTGTTATGGTCAATTTGAAGTATTTTTATAGTATTGTTTTAGAAATGCATACTGTGGGAGGGAATGGGGTGTAAGCATTCCATTGTACTTGCTGCAAATGTCAAAAGTTAAAAGTGGAAGTGTCGACGACCCGAAAACAACAACAATAGAAATGCAAACTAAAAAACTTGTTTTTGAAAACTAAGAGTTACATTTAAGACCACAAAGCTCAAGCCATAGATAAGTCAGGAAAAGGTTAAGATGACACTTAGTAGTTGATCATTGTTTTGGCGCGTTTATGGGGCTTGACCCTCAAAAGGGTTTTCCAGTGTCACTTCACCTTGAATGGGCGAGCTCCAGAGGGAGTGAGCCGGAGACACCAAGAGACACGACGACCATCTAGGGAAACTCACATTACAGGAATACGAGCTGATTCCGATGGGTGGAGACTGCGTTATAGGGCCGCTGTGGAGAGCAAAATAGGGTAATTTCTGTGCATTGGCTAAGAGGAAAGCCAAACAAAATGATACGTTTGTTTTCCTTTCTTTTATGGCCTGAAATAACAGACAATTGCCTTTGTTTTGCCCAGGGTGCTGTGTGTGTGTGTGTGTGTGTGTGTGTGTGTGTGTGTGTGTGTGTGTGTGTGTGTGTGTGTGTGTGTGTGTGTGTGTGTGTGTGTGTGTGTGTGTGTGTGTGTGTGTGTGTGTGAGAGAGACAAATCGACAAAGGCAAGAAAAAAAAGGAGAGAGCAATAGATACATTTTTTGAGAGAGAGAGAGAGAGAGAGAGAGAGAGAGAGAGAGAGAGAGAGAGAGAGCGAGAGCGAGAGAGAGAGAGAGAGAGAGAGAGAGCAATACATAAACATTAGGCGAGGAAGAGAGAGGGAGCAATACATAAACATTAAGCAAGGGAAGGAGAGAGAGAGACAGAGATATACATAAACATTAAGCAAGGAAATGAGAGAGAGAGAGAGAGAGAGAGAGAGAGAGAGAGAGAGAGAGAGAGAGAGAGAGAGAGAGAGAGGAGAGAGAGAGAGAGAGAGAGAGAGAGAGAGAGAGAGAGAGAGAGAGAGAGAGAGAGATATAGCAATATATACACCGTAAGAGAGGGAGAAGAGGGAGAAGCGCAAGCTAAAATAGTTGCACTCTGTCTGCCTTCACACAAGAGAAGAAGTCATGACTTTGGGGAAACCCAAATCAAAATAAGGTATTCACAGCACACCGCGTGATTCAAAGCTTTAAAGGATTAGACGACACAGCCCCGAAAGGAAAGGTAAACTCCCAGGACCAAGGAGAACCAAGAATTGGACACATATAGGTGGGCACCTACTTGTACGAGGGGCTTAGGAGTTCAAGTTTGTCAGGGGACAAGCAAAAGGATGAAGACACACACCCTCTCCATGCACAAGCGCTTGTTCATTAGCTTTTGCTTATTAGCTGGTGTCTATTGGCTTCCTTTGACCCCTGTTTGATGAACTTATTGAGTAGAATATACGGAGCCAACTTATTGTAATTTTAGCCTGAGCACTGGTTCTGCTCTTGGAGGCTTGTAAGGATGGAAATGCACACTCATGACTTCTGGTGACTAGTAGAAGTTCTCTTGCCTACCTGTTTCTAAAGGCATATTGTATATATATATATATATATATATATATATATATATATATATAAACACAATGTGTTTGTTTTGAGGACACAATGAAATTTCTGAGGAAGTGGTGCTAAATACTTCAGCTTGCTCAGTACGACATACACAAATTGACAACCTCAGAATGAAAAGTTCCCAATAAGTTCTCTCCCCGTAGCGCACTTGGCTGTCGACATTTCTCCCCTGCGTATCCCAGAATGCTTCTGTGAGCTGTAGTACACACCAGCACCCTCCACCCTGCTAATATAGCTTTTGGGAGCAGCGTATGAGGAACAGTACAGGGGTGGACAAGCAGGGGAGCAATCGTTTCCTCCACGACCTGCAGGCTGCACTCCACGGGAGTCAAGTTCCACGGAACCTTTTACGGCTCATTTCTAGTTCCAGTTCAACTATTGTCTAGAATAGACGGCGCACGCACACGCATACACACACACACACACACACACACACACACACACACGTGCACACACGTGCGCACACACACACACACACACACACACACACACACACACACACACACACACACACACACACACACACACACACACACACACACACACACACACACACACACACACACACGTGCACACACACACACACTCTTCCTATCATCTATACATACTTTATATAAATATAAAGGTTTAGGAGTCAGAGGTTTACAGGGCTACAATTTGTTCTACCTCTTCTGCCAGACTCCTGTTCCAACTGTAAGGGTGTTTACCTATTGTTTAACTATTGCTATTTTTTCTGTATTCCGCAGCTGCTATATTGTGCTTTGTGTCAATTGAGATCAATATAAAGTCTGCTGGGGGTGATGGAGACGTTGAGTGTTGCCACTCAACCATCTGCGGCAATTTCAGCTGCGGCCGAGGCTGCTGGAATTCTATGGCCGACGTATTTACCGATCATCCCAGGTGAACGGTTTGCACCGCATTGTGTCCGGGGGGCCGAATCGAACCGACACAGACTCTGCCGATATATATATATTACATAACTCTTTTCAAAGGCACGCTTCGTGAACGCAACACTCGACAAACATACCCCTGCTGCTGCTCCTCCTGGAATGTCGGAACGTGCCCGGAAGCGATCCCTCAATGAATTCCGGAACACAAGGTGGAAACATTCCTGAGTTGTTTTGATTTATAAGAATGCGCTCCCTTAGGGCTCCTGGAGAATGGATCAATATTTCAAACAACAGCTTGTTGTCTTGTTTGTCCGTAATACGCGGTACTTCTATATGTGGTGTGCGAGATGGCACAGCATGGTCCCGCATGATGTGAGCAATGCAAGATAAAGACGCGTATTTCACATTCACATATTAATCTTTGGGGCTTGCTGGCTTGCATGATGGAGAATCACAGCATCTCATTTGAGTCCTAGATACGAGATACACCTCGTCTTTTCCAAAACAAAACACTATGTATGTTGTTTTATATGTGCATGTGTGTTGAGGCAAGGAATTCTAAGTTGAAAAGATAGATTTTGGAATTGTATTTCTATATATTTTATAATAAATCCAAAACACAAAAAGGCCCCCCATTACCAACCATTATCCTTGTCAATCCTTGTCAACAACCATGAAAAGAGTGCATATAGGCCATTTCTATGCAAAATATTGTTAGCGGCAGCAAAGAACGGGTGGTCCTTCAGTAAACTTAAATGCTCAATCTGTGTTTTAGAGACCTGGCACCTATTTTGAATTCCAATTTGAGCTCTGGTTTCACTACAAAAGTTTTCTGAAAAGTTTGAGGGCCCTGAGGACCAGTAATATTTGCAAGTTGCCCCTTGACACATAATGTACATTTTATAATGGTGGCACACTCTGTATTCCTTATCTGTAACTTATTTTCCTTCAAGTTGAAATATATTACATGCATATGCCTGTGCTAGAAAATGTAAAAACTTTATACAGGAATCTAATTAAAAAAAAATGAGGAACTAGAAATGAATGATTTTGCCTCAACAGTAATCGATAACTACATCTTTAACTGTCAATTTGGCAGTTTTATATTATTTTGTCAATAAAAAAAAATGTTCACAACTGAAATTTGACATACAGCACAACACTTGACTAACTACTGAACCAGTAAAGCGCAATGAGCGGCCGCACTGGTAAGAAAAGCGCCATATAAATGCAGTCCATTTCCCATTCAACACACATAGTAAAAGACTCAAGGCAGTAAACTTATGGCAACTTATTGCTTTTGAGATAAATGGCAAAAAAAAAAAAAAAGACGAATCTATCTCATAATCCATAACTCCCGGTTCAAATTAAACATGGCGAATATGTGAAGAAGGCAAACTTTACACAATTTTACTCAACACAGGAAAATACTGTTAATTGTGTTCGTCTAGCGCCACGTACGGTTTGAGGACAAACGCCCTGCAACCAGTTCTCAAACTAAAATGACTTCCTAATCTAAAGGTTGCCTTACTCCTCAACAGCTCTTTCATTATTTTTGTACCACTTATGAGAAAAACCCCAGGCTGTAAAAAGGTGTTGCCAGTAGTCCCGTCCACACTGTTAAACCGAAGGTCAACGTTAATGACAATCCAGGCGAGAGTAAAAGGCATCGAGGAAGGAACCGTCTCACGTCGACTCTCCGCTGTGAAAAAAAACATCTGCCTTACCGTGTCCAAACAAAAATGCTACAACATATTTTTCATCATTGCATTTATTGTCCAAGTAATTGTGAATACATTTTTTTTTTAAATCTGGCCCACCCCTGGGTCATCCCTTCTAATTTCAGTCTGGAAACCATCGCTTGCATGACGTTCGGCCTTCAACGGCTGACGAAAGATTCTCAGCCATGTCAGGGCGAGGCCCTATGATGTCTAATTTAAACATGCACTTGTTTACTTCTCGCTACAAAACCATATTACCATATTGTTTAGAACTATTGGATTACCTGGACTTCACCCGACACAGCGGTTAAGTTTCCTTTCCAAATCGCAATTTCGGCAGTGGAGAGAAAAGTGACCGGAGGATCACATTCCGAACATCACGTTCCGAAAGTTTTAAAGTTTTATTTGCCATTTACAATAAGTACAATGGAATGCTTACTCCCCATTCCCTCCCGCAGTCGGCATTTCAAAAACACAGTTGAATACACAACTACAGCGCAATTCTCACTTCTCTGACTATGCTACCGCAATCGTACCATTCATAAAATGGTACTAAATGATCCATATGCACTCCGAATAACACACACACAATCCCGACGGGGCAGTTGGAACCGTGCCAGACCGTCTGCTGTGGTGTGAAGCAGCTGTGCACTTCAAAATGCTTGAATACATATTTGAGATCTGTGTGTTTTGACAATTTATCGCAAACAAGACGGGAACCAATATGGCTAATGTTAGGTGCCCAGTGTGTGTGTGTGTGTGTGTGTGTGTGTGTGTGTGTGTGTGAAGTTGGTGGGGCGGGTGGTTAACTAGAGGCCTACTTTTGGTTATTGGGAAATGTACAACTTGTTTTCTTGTGTGTGTGTGTGTGTGTGTGTGTGTGTGTGTGTGTG
>CM051022.1:11351159-11383659 GCA_027704905.1 Muraenolepis orangiensis | reverse complement strand
TTTGTTGTGTGTTGCCTGTGCATTTTTCATTATAATATGGACAAAACTGAGCGAGAGAGAGAGAGAGAGAGAGAGAGAGAGAGAGAGAGAGAGAGAGAGAGAGAGAGAGAGAGAGAGAGAGAGAGAGAGAGAGAGAGAGAGGTTGCATAACAAAGCATATATTAATCTGTGATCAGCTGTGCACAAATGTCTCCCTTTCACCTGCACTCAAGTGATAGGAGTAGTTTGCGGCAGTTTATGAGAAAGATAAACACCCACACCCCCACACACCCCACTAACCCACCCACCCACACACCCACACACACACACACACACACACACACACACACACACAGCAGCACAACAGGCATATGCTAATCACAGGTGACCGCACCAAATATAATATAACATACCTGCGCATCCCTCATTTGCATGTGCATTGCACATGCAAATGTGCACATACAGAATTGCAATACATATTGAGACACAGGGTGGGGCGTTTACCCCCCCCCGCCCCCCCCCAGTCCCCCCCAGTCCCCACTCCCTACGAAGACCGAACACTCTCTGAACGTCTGGTAGCAGTTTGCACATTGTCGTAATTACAAAAGGGACTCTGGCTCCCAGCTTTCACTGCCGGACGGGGATTGTTCCAGTTGACTTCCTCTGTTATCCAAACAAAGGCCACGTCAAGGCCAAAGCATCCGTGTTTCCGAGCTTGGTGGGAGATTCCGATATTATTATTATTCTTATTATTACTATCGCACATTCGCTTATTCTCTTGTTATCGATTATTGTAAACAATCATATAGAGTCTCATCGGCGGTCTGGGGATTGGTAAAAAACTGGAAACGCCTACACACAGCTCTGGACGTCCCCATACTGCCCGCTGCTACATACTTCCCCCCCACCTAGAAGTTTGGCCGCTATGGCAGTCGAACTTCTGAAAATCTCTGAGATTAATCCTACGATGACACCTATCATTGGAACGCATGCATGTCAACGTGGGGATTTGCGTGACGGGGGGGGGGGGCATTATGCGAACATAATGATGCCAATATGGAAACATAATGGTGTCATGAATTGTAATGTCAATAACAAGATGGGGGTGGGGGACAAAGATGTGTGTGATAGAGACAAAGAACAACACAAATGTATGTTCTCACAAACAGAATTGTCAAAACTTCCCGTAGCCTATTCCTAATTCAACATGAATATGCATCATCGGAATTGTCAATCGACAATTTTTTTTAGCAATTGTCATGACAATTCTTTTTTTAGCATGTGGCCTTTTCATTTAGTCACTTTTTTTTGGTCATGTTTTGACACATCGAACTTGTCTCTTGAAGTGGGGACGATTCTCGTCTCTCTCCGAGGTCTCCAACTCAGCGTGAAAATCCACTTCCTGGTTTCCCTCCACTTCCTCGTTCTAATTCTCCACCACGCACACAAACAACAATGACCAACAACCAACCAACCATCCCTAATATCACCCCCCTGGTGTTGCCACCCACAGGGAGACAGAGGTGCTTGTGGGGGGGGGGGGGGGGGGGGGGGGTCGCCGCCTGATAAGCAAATGGGGTGGCTGGAGAAGACTGATAACTGTTCTTGGCTATAGATACTATAAAGGATAAGGAAAAGTTTCAAAGGACCTAGTTTGAGCGAAAAGATTGCCCGGCCGCTCATAGCAAGTGTGTGTAGATGGAAAGATGCACAGAGACAGACAGACAGACAGACAGACACGCATGATAGACATATAGCTAGAATGACATAGCTAGATAGATAGCTAGATAGATAGATAGATAGATAGATAGATAGATAGATAGATAGACATCTACATAGAGAGATAGACAGACAGACAGATAGACAGACAGACACGCAGATAGACATATAGCTAGAATGACATATAGCTAGATAGATAGATAGATAGACATCTACATAGAGAGATAGACAGACAGACAGACAGACAGACAGACATACAGACGGCCAACTATGGCTTAAGGTGAACTCTATCAGAGGCCCTGTTCTGTACTCGTAAACAGCGGCACAGCGCGCATGCAAATAAGGGCTTATAACAGACGTTTGTGTTGTGCCTGTGATGCATAATTAAGTATTACATATTTCCATATGAGATAACGACGCAATAACAAAGACTCATGTGTTCGCTGAAAATGTGCTTTCAATGCGGCGCAATTCCACGCGAGCCTCTCTGTCATGTCAGTTTAATATTTGAATCATGACATGGATATGGGAACAAACTACTAATAACACGTTTCTCTCTCTCTCTCTCTCTCTCTCTCTCTCTCTCTCTCTCTCTCTCTCTCTCTCTGAGCGTGTGTGTGGTAGAGAGCTCTCTCTCTCTCTCTCTCTACCACACACACACACACACACACACACACACACACACACACACACACACACACACACACACACACACACACACACACACACACACACACACACACACACACACACACACACACACACACACACACACACACACACAATATGTGGATGCTGAAGATAATAAGAATAATAAGAATAAGAATAATGAGAATAATAATAATAATAATAATAATATTAATAATTTAAAAAATAATATAATAAGTAACATACGTAAGAATACTAACATCTTCCTTCTATATCTACATACTACCATCTATCAAGACAAAAGACATATAAGACGTATATAGACATTAATATTGTCTATATATATAATATATATATATATATATATATAATATATATTCAGCCACAAAAACAGACATGGATATTCAGTTATCCTGTGGTTGTTTTGACCAGCCCTGTCAACTCACATGTATATGATCTGCTTTATCAAGGCAAGTTTCCATGGAAAATATTTTGCATCTGTGACATCATTTTCATATTATAAATAGCTGGGTATGGTCCGATACGTGGGACATTCTCAGCATCTCCACTGCAGAGAACACCAAACCGAAAATAAACATTTTTGGAATTTGTTTAAAACCTTTATTCATTGAGGAAAAAAAGTTTGCAAATATTCTGCCTTCAGAGTGTTGCAGTGTGATTGAATTTGGATTTTCTAGGTCAAGCAACAACACATTAAATGTTATTAACCAGTACAGTTCTGTCCTGTTTATACATCAATTGTTCTGCGGTGGATTTGTACACATGTGGACAAAGATGGTTTCCCCTTTAACATCCCCTCAATCTCTTGCAGCTATTTTCTTTCAGTCGCTTTCAACGCTTCATCTACCTGTGGACCTGTGGAAATTGGAGTATGGCGCCGTACGAGATGGCTGCCGTGTCGCGAGCTCCCGCACGACGACGCAGTTTTTTGTTATTTATTCTTTTTATTGCAACTTTTTTAGTTCAGGATGTTAGCAGCAAGTTCACTTATAACTTCTGCACACTTTGGGAGATCAGATCGACAGTCGCTCGCCGCCTACCGGAGTTTTTTCATTCTTTCGACTCGGACGTCCCGCCCGAAGTCACAGCTGGACTATCTCCGTCCATTTTGGGCACGATTACGCGCAAGCGTCGCCGGAGGAAGCGAGGGAAGCGAGCCGGCGTGCTAGTCAGGCTGAGATGTCGATCCGATCGCCCCCCACTACCCACCATTCTACTGGCTAATGTACAGTCTCTGGACAATAAGTTAAGCGAACTACAGGCTCGTATTCAATTCCACCGGGAAACTAGGGACAATTGTATTATCTGCCTTACGGAGACATGGATGTCGGAGGGGGTTACCGACGCAGCTATCGAGCCGACGGGATTTTCCGTTCACCGGGCGGACAGAACAAAGGCTCTCTCCGGTAAAGATCGCGGAGGGGGGGTATGTCTCATGATAAACAGATCTTGGTGCAACCAAAGTCATGTACATCCCCTCAAGTCTTTCTGTTCCCCGGACCTGGAGTACCTGATGCTTATGTGCCGTCCATACTGGCTACCTCGGGAGTTTACAGCGGTAACCGTGACCGCTGTTTACATTCCCCCACAAGCCAACACGGACACAGCGCTGAAGGAACTGTACGGGGCTATCAGCGAACAGGAGTCGGCCCACCCCGAGGCTGCTCTCATCGTAGCGGGGGACTTCAACAAGGCGAACCTGAAGAAGGTTCTCCCGAAGTTCTACCAACACATAAAGAGCAACACACGGGGCGAGCGGATCCTCGACCACTGCTACACTCCCTTCCGTGATGGCTACAAGGCCCTCCTCCGCCCACCGTTCGGCAAATCAGATCACCGCTCTATCCAGCTGCTCCCCGCCTATAGGCAGAGACTGAAGCAGCAACCGATCGCTGTGAGGGAGGTCCAATGTTGGTCGGACCAATCAGATTCTACGCTGCAGGATTGTTTTGATCACGCTGACTGGCACATGTTCCGCGTTGCCTCGGACAATAACATCAACGAGTACGCGTCGTCGGTCACCGGGTTCATCAAGAAGTGCATAGATGACGTTGTTCCGACCAAGTCGGTTCGGATATATCCCAACCAGAAACCGTGGATTAACGGCGATGTTCGCGCTGCCCTACATGCGCGTAACGCCGCCTTTGGTTCCGGGAATACGGAGGAATATACGAGAGCCCGTTACGACCTCCGTAAGACCATCGTCACTGCCAAGCGGGAGTATAAGGACAGAGTGGAAGATAAATTCAAGAAACACGATGCGAGGGGTATGTGGCAGGGGCTGCAGAATATAACGAACTTCAGAGGGAGAACCAGTTGTGTAGAGAACTCCTCCACCTCCCTCCCAGGAGAGCTAAATACATTTTTTGCTCGGTTCGACGTAAACGGCAGCCCGCCGAAGCCAGCACCGACTGGGGAGACCAGCCAGCTGCGCATCTCGGAGGCGGATGTGCGCCGCACCTTTAAGCGGCTGAACATCCGTAAGGCGGCAGGCCCCGACGACATCCCGGGCCGCGTCCTCAGAGCATGCGCAGACCAGTTGGCAGGAGTCTTTGCAGACATCTTCAACCTCTCCCTGTCCCAGGCTGTTGTCCCCGCGGTCTTCAAGATATCCACCATCGTGCCTGTCCCCAAACAAACCAAGGTAACATGCCTGAATGACTACAGACCTGTGGCCCTCACCTCGATCGTTAGCAAATGCTTCGAGAGGTTGGTCAAGGACTTTATTTGCTCCGTGTTACCTACCACGCTGGACCCATGGCAATTTGCATATCGTCAAAATAGATCCACGGACGACGCAATTGCCATGGCCCTCCACACTGCCCTTTCCCACTTGGAGGGGAAGAACTGTTATGTGCGAATGCTGTTTGTGGACTACAGCTCAGCATTCAACACAATAGTTCCTGCCAAGCTCGACACCAAGCTGAGAGGCCTAGGCGTACCCCCATCCATGTGCAGCTGGATACTGAACCTCCTGTCGGACCGCCGCCAGGTGGTGAGGATGGGCAGCACCACATCAGAGCCACTGACCCTCAACACGGGAGCCCCCCAGGGATGCGTGCTGAGCCCTCTCCTCTACTCCCTCTACACCCACGACTGCATGGCTATGCACAGCTCCAACGTCATCGTCAAGTTTGCTGACGACACGACAGTGATGGGCCTGATCGCCGGCGACGACGAGACAGCCTACAGGGAGGAGGTCGGATCGCTGGAGCAGTGGTGCCAGGAGAACAGCCTCGCCCTCAACGTCAAGAAGACCAAGGAGCTGATCGTGGACTTCAGGAGGCAGAGGGGAGAGCACAGCCCTATCTCCATCGACGGCGTTGCAGTAGAGAGGGTCAGCAGCTTCAAGTTCCTCGGCGTGCACATCTCCGAGGACCTCACATGGTCCACGCACACCACACACGTGGTGAAAAAGGCCCAACAACGCCTGTATTTTCTCAGGCGTCTGAAGAAATTCAGCATGGGCCCCCGCATCCTGAGAACATTCTACAACGGCACCATCGAGAGTGTTCTGACAGGGTGTATCACCGCCTGGTACGGGAACTGCACGGCACTCGAGCGCAGAGCGCTTCAAAGGGTGGTGCGGACGGCCCAGTATATCGTTGGAGGTGAGCTCCCCTCCCTCCTGGACATTTACAACCAGCGGTGCGTGGCCAAGGCCAAAAGAATTATAAAAGACATTGCCCACCCCAGCCACGAACTTTACTCACTATTACCGTCAGGCAGGCGATACCGCAGTATCAAGTGTCGTACAAATAGGCTTAGAGATAGCTTCCACAGTCAGGCCATCAGGCTGCTGAACAAGGGCGTATAACATATAACAATGTATATTTTATTACATTGATTTATATATATATATTGCTCTTTTCTGTGCTGATTTTTGCATTTTATAAATTGCATTTTTTTATTTTTATTTTATATTCCTTCTATTTTTTATTCTATTTTTTATTCTATTTTTATCTATTTTTATTTTATCTTATTCTATAACTGCTGTCTGTCGTCGGGTATTGCACACAAGAATTTCACATCACTGCTTTATACTAAACTGTAAACTGTGAAGTGACAATAAACTTGACTTGACTTGACTTGACTTGACTTGGACATGGACGCCCCTTCTTTGTGGTCGCCTCTGCTGTTGTTGTTTTCAGGTAAGCGCAGCGCTCACCGGTCGAGGTGAACCTCAGAGAAGCCATCAGCGAGAGAATACATGGAGGGTGCAAGCTGATGTGGAGTGACATTTACAGTAAAATCCCTAAGATTCAGTTCAGCTGTGATACTGGACGTATTTGCACAGAACCAGAAGGTTTTCTCAGGAGTAAAATGTGCCCATCCACGCAGGGAATTTGTCGCTGTGAATGGTTTTAATTGCGGTCCACTTTTTTCGAGGATTGCGTCTGCCAGATGAATTGAGGGCTTCACAATCTGTCAATAATTGTTAAATACATTGTTTAAAACAATCTGAAAACAAAACATTGTAAGTTTATCTTAATGCAGCTCTGCACATTATTTGGGATAAAATCCAACCCTTAAAATGTATCTCTGTGACTCAATCACTTTTGTTTATTGTTATTTTAAACACAATAATTGTTCTTGTGTTAAGCAGTGGTTTGCCTAAAAATGGTATATACATAAAGATTGATTGATTGATTGTGTAAACAAAGCTACCGTTTCCGAGTGGATGGTCAAACCAACCGGACTTTCACAAATGTACTGTAGTTAGCTCTAAAGTTTCACATGAAGGCACGTGTGCAATTGTGTCTGTGTTTTCTCTTTGTTGCAGTTTTCAGCCTATCAATATCAAGTGATCTAAGGAGATTTGTCCTACTTAGCGAAGAAAAAAAAAACTGGGAAGGGGCACAAAAAAAGTGTGAAGAGGAAAAATCTCATCTTGTGACCGTCAATGATGACCACGATTACAAAGTGTTAGGGGCATTTGGTACAATGGTCAGCTGCCACCTTGGCCTTCATAAAAAAGATCGAAGTCAAAGCGAATGGTCAAATGGAGACCAGGTGACATTCAGTCAGTCAAATGTTTCCCCGACCAATCAATCACTCTGTGAGACCATTGAAAGAGATGAATGGACAGGATATAAATGCCTCGATACAAAGTATTTCATGTGCTACACAAGTAAGTCATCTCCTTTATATATCTTTAATTTTCCTTTTTCTGTTTTGCTTTGAAATTGATAAATAATCAATATCTATATCATATATAATATATATAACTACATCAATCTATATAAAAAATAAATGTGTGTGTGTGTGTGTGTGTGTTTTGTGTTTTTTGTAGGCTCCGATTACCAGCTAATTGAAAAGAAGAAAAATTGGTGTGACGCTCGGCGCTACTGCAGGAAGCACCACACTGACCTGGTCAGCATCAGCAGCCGACAGCAGAACGAGGCGGTGATCAAGAGAGGAGCCAACAGGACGTTCTGGATCGGACTGACCCACGACCAGTTTGAGTGGGACGACGGACAGTGCTCCACATTCAAGGCAATTGACGGCTTTGACACGTCTCAACACAAGTGTTTAAATTGGAGTCCCATCATCCCACCTGTCAGCTGGGACAGCTGCGACATTCCAAGGAGCGTCGTTTGCGTGCAAGGTGAATCGCGGGCATTCCGACCAACGTCTTCTCAAGGGTGGTGGTGGTGGTGGTGGTGGTGGGGGTGACGGGGTGTAATCTGAACGGCGGTTTCATCTTCTGGTGCGTAAAATAATGCAAGCGATTGATACGTGTTCTTTTTCATCCGGTGTCCCACCAAAGGCAAGTTCAGAATCACTGCGCCGCCACAGCGTCTGACCTGGGAAGAGGCCTTTGACTACTGCAAGGAGAACCACCACGGACTTCTCTTCATCAGGGGCGAGGGCGAGCAGGAGAGTCTCCGACAATGGCTGCGAGAGCACACGGGCCCCGGGCCCTTCTGGATCGGCCTGAGGCAGAGCAGACTGTTCGGGTTCTGGATGTGGGCCACCGTCGACCAGGTGGCGGACTACAGTAACTGGAAGGACGACAGGCCACCTGAGCTGCCTCTCTCCCATCACTGTGGCGTCGTGGCCAAACCCTCGTACAAGTGGAGGGCTGAGCCCTGCCACACTAAACTGAACTTCCTTTGTGTGGAGGACATGAACCCATAAAGGGGTCATCCTCAGTGTATTTCCCTTGAGCTTGTGTCGTCTTGGGTGGCTTTTAAGAGTTTGTGTGGAAAACAGCGAAACAGGTGTACTGATTTGTACTTACCTTTACTTAAAATAATGACAATGACCTGTTGTGACATAATGTTGATTTAAAGAAAAATTAAAGAACAACAGTAGCAATCGCATGATTGACATTTGACTGGGAAAAGTTTAAGAACGAATTTCACACTGTGCCAAATTGTTAGACAGGAACCAAAATAGATTGTTTCCTGCATAAACCACAGACACTACATCCATTACAGTCTATGACACACACACACACACACACACACACACACACACACACACACACACACACACACACACACACACACACACACACACACACACACACACACACACACACACACACACACACTGTAATGTAATTGAGGGTAAGCAAGGGGGGTGCACATGGATTGTTCCAGACGGCTGAGCAGCTTTGAATCGGTGTCAAAAGTTCTGTCAGGTACTCAGGTTTTGATCCCAGTGGAAAACTCACTCAAGAGCTGGGAGCGGATTGTTTTCAGAACCCTCAGATCCCTCATTGGCAATTGGTTTGCCGCCCAGTCACACAGCTATGAATAGCCTGAATAGAACTTTGGGGAGTATAAACACAGTGACCGGTGTTTGGTTTTGACGCAGAGAGAGAGAGAGTTAGATGTTCCCCACCACTGCAGTTTGGTTACACCGTTTGGTTTGAATAACAAGGGGCTGTGTTGGTGATCCACCCTGACACGGAGAGTCCCATTGAAATTCTGCGGAGAGTTGAAATTGAAGTATTCCATGAGTTTCGTGGCAATTGCCGCAAACTTTCCACTAATTTGACCAATCAGTGCAGTCGTTGAGCCCACATGACCAAACTCACTTCCTTGTAGCAAGAGACGGGCACGCTGGACGACGGGGCCGAAGGCACAGTCAAATATAAGTAACTAACTAACTAAATATATATATATATATATATATATATATATATATATATATATATATATATATATACTGTATATGTGTCTGACCGGCCCAGGCGACTGGGCATTTGGTTGCGGTTGGGTGGTGTAGTACCTTCCTCAGGGAAGGACTTGGCCTTCGGGAGATTCAGGGAAGGTTCAGGAACGGACGCTCTGTTGAAGGCCTGGTATCGATTTTTATTTTCGGTTTTTAGACACATACAGGGGCGCACCGGAATCCGACAGCAGACAGAGCGGAGGGCACGGGGCTCAGACCCGCGGATGCCCCTTTGTGGCAACGTGCTCGCTGTAACATTGTCCGTTGAAACCCTCCTAGCTTTTTCGATCGGCCCACAGAGACAGTCGTTTTGGACTGAATAACGAGGGCAAGTCAGTTGCCTTTCAGCCTAATAAGATATGGCAAGTTGACAGTGGCATAAGTAGGTAATTAAGCAATTAATTTGCAATCGTATTTTGAACCTCCCCCCCTCCCCTGTACAACCACCTAATACAAATACATTATGTATATATATATATATATATATGTATTAGTCTCATTCTAATTGGCATTTCAGGAATTTTAGGCCACAACAATCCCCAAAAAAGCTTGCAAAATGTGTGTGTATTTTTGCCGTAATAACACACACACACACACACACACACACACACACACACACACACACAGGGCTGTCAGCTTCCATGTCCAAACCGCAATAACCTTTCATGACAGCGTTGCTGCTAATGGCTGATCCCGCGACATCTGAATAGTCTCTGATAATAATAAGAATAATAGAAGCAGCTCATTTCAATTGGAAATTGGCACGAAAATGGCTCAAACGATTCTCAGTTTGAAACCAGTGGGTTTAATGTGTCAGTGTCAGAGAACAGGTTATGTGCAGGTTAACCTGTGACTAGAGGGATGATGAGCGATGACTGGGTTACATACAGTAATACATATGACTACACACAGTCAGTCTAGTCCTTTATTTACAGTCAATCTCTTTCTTAAGGTTCATATCCCTTCCCTGGCGTGAGCAGACATCAGGTCATCTCTGCTTCAAGATATTCTGCTTAGACAGTTGCACATGCATGAAATGCATTAGAGAAATGCTTACACACATACACAGTGGCTGTGTGTGTGTGTGTGTGTGTGTATGTGGTGCCTCAGCCAGGGAAGGCTATAGTTCTTGAAAGGTCAATGAAGATCCTGGACAATGGGGAGCATTGCCGTGTAGTGATCCTGAGTGTTTGTCTATGACGTGTGTATGTGTATGTGATTGGATGTAATTAATGAATAGAAAATGAAGGTCGGGGGTGGGGGGATGGGTCGAGTCCTTCTTAAGGACGTCAATTGTCAAGGTCCAGGTACATATTTATACATTTTCAGCCCTTACTTTGAACTGGTCATTTAAAAAGTAGATCACTAAAACGTCTGGGAACCCCTGGTGTATATCTTTGGGGGTGGGATGTGTCTTCCTCAGCGATGGATTGAGCTACCTAGCTACCTAGCCCTACGGTCGGCCTAATGCCTGATTTATGTTTTACAGAATGTTATCTCTGTCGGGTTTTATACAACTAAACTACTAAAATAAAAAAAAGATATTTGTATTATTGTTATTTTTATGCACAAAAACATGAACATAAAAAAAAGCTGTTGTTGATATTGAATAACAACATTCATTTTTTCTTATGAATAAACCAATACACTGTGGTTCCTCAAGTCCTTCTGCGTACTACAGTATATCTCTGCGATAATCATCTTCGACGCGTGTCCCTCGTGAGATCCAGTTTGTCGGCGGCGACTGCTCGTGGTCAGGGGGGTGGGGGCGCGGGGGGGGGGGGGGGGTGTCACAGGATGTGCACGAGACACGATCCGTGCACCATGCACGGAAGCATACAAAGGGAAATGTCATGAGCGCAAAGGGATGAGCGTGCACATGTGAGGAATGCATTATGCACGTGCACACACACACACACACACACACACACACACACACACACACACACACACACACACACACACACACACACACACACACACACACACACACACACACACACACACACACACACACACACACACAAGAAACATGCAAAGATAAATGTCCCGAGATGTGCATGTGTGTGCAATGGAATGTAGCACACAGAATACAGCTGACACACAGACACACACACACACACACACACACACACACACACACACACACACACACACACACACATGCACTACACTGTTGAAATGTCACCAGTACACTTAATAGTTTCTAAGGCCAGGCCTTACACTCTGCGGTCAATACTTCCAGTCATTCAGGGCACACCCCTCCACACTCACCGCCCCCAACACATTAAAATGTTATTATGGATGCATGACCACGACCTGCTTACCATTTATAGCTTTTTAAATACCATTTATACCACTTATAGCGTGGGGCCTTTAAAGGTACTAGTGGCTGAACGGATGAATTGTTACTGACGTTCAAGCTCAAATTGTGTGAGAGAGAGAGAGAGAGAGAGAGAGAGAGAGAGAGAGAGAGAGAGAGAGAGAGAGAGAGAGAGAAAGACAGAGAGAAAGCGATATGCAAGGGCGTGCCAGCATATCCACAGGGAGCGCCACAGTGACACACACACACACACACACACACATAAACATGCTGCGCTTTCAACGAGGGCACTTAAACAAATGGAGGTCTGACTATTGAAGTCCAACAACTTAGCTTGTTGTTCTGAATGTGTGACACTAGTCTGACAGTAGTTATCGCTGGATAAAGTGGCTCCGGCGTATCTGGGGTCTTTTTTTTTTACACCACTTTCATCCAAAGCCAATTTCAGCGCAATTTCACCCCTACCTGCTCATTAAGTGAGCAGGTAGGGGTGGTAAGTCATCTTCATCTCAGGGATAGGACCTGAGATTTCTGGGCCAGTCTATGGTCAGTTCTTTGGTGCGGATCAGACTTGAGGTTGCCCCATATTTGCAGGCTAAAGGTCCCTTATAGACCAAAAAGAGTGCCTTGTGATTTGCAGCCAAACCCCGACTCTGCTTCACCGGGACGTTGACATTACAAGGCGGGATGGATTGGGGGGAATGTGTGAAAGTGGGGCCACAATAATTCTCAAGACCAGAAAATGGGGGTCACAAACGCTCCAAAAAGGTTTGGGAAACCACCCTGAACAGGGTCAGTCCCCCCTTTTTGGGCCGGCTCCACGGTGGCCCCTATCGTGGCATGGCGGGCTCCTTCCCACGGCCCCCGTCCTGTGGCTTCAGGGATAAGAAAAGGTACGGTATCTTCTGTATGGTCGAGTGTTTTTTTTTACAGCAGCGTTTAAACACAAGGCCGCTCACAGTGCCTTGTCAAAGGACGACGTCATGACGTGAAAGCATGAAGAGGAGCATGACGATTATTAAAATAATAAGAAGACGTAAAAAAATACAAGATATAAAGTCAAACCAGCTGTCAAATCAACAACATATAGAATGCAGATATGTATTTCTCATGAAAAGCTGCGGGAAACTGCTTTTTTTACGGGTACGTAAAAGTACGGGTCGCCAACTTTCTTCATGAAAAACCTCCAGAACAGAAAGTGAAGTCTCTCGTTCTCTCTCTCTCTCTCTCTCTCTCTCTCTCTCTCTCTCTCTCTCTCTCTCTCTCTCTCTCTCTCTCTCTCTCTCTCTCTCTCTCTCTCTCTCTCTCTCTCTCTCTCTCTCTCTCTCTCTCTCTCTCTCTCTCTCTCTCTCTCTCTCTCCCATCTCCCCCTCAACGGGTACACCCAGAAACCACTCCACATTTCACACCCCACTTCATCATCTGTATGAATGCAGAACAGATACCACAGATGGGCACGGTGTGGCCCCTTTTTTTATTCGACAATGACCCAGAGACCCGAGACCAAGCGCAAGGCAAGGCCTCCGAAGGCACCTGGAAAGCCGCCGTCCTCTCAGAAGCCATGTCCGGAGGAGAAGCACTCTGGGCCATTAGATGAGACGTCTTGACAGGGCAAAAGGTGAGGGGCAGAGAGAGCGACAGATTTGAACCTTACAAATTGCGGCCGTCCTAATGGGCCGATTTCCTCAGGGGTATCCATTTTGTAAAATCATCCGTCGTTACGATGATGGGTTTGAGCTTTCGAAAGAGGTACAAATGGGCCGGGGAGGGGATCAAATGAGAAGCTCTTGAAGCTCTTGAAGCTCTTGAGTGGCTAAGAGTGAAATGAAAAAAATGAACTTAATGTGAAATAACTTGGGAAGAGAAAGTATGTATCCTCAAATTAGGTATATAGTATATAACAACTCAAATCAAACCAGCGTTGCTGTAGTCTCATTCAAATAAAATATATTGTATAAAACAAATGGATGTATTCAGGTACCGGTGTTTGACATTTGAACCTTTTTAGACACTTCAACCAAGACTTCAGACGAAGCAATGATCTAAGATGGTTTTCTAAGGAGAACATTAACATTTTGTGATTCTCCTCATATACAACGTCTCTGAGATCAGGAGGGGGGGGGGGATGATTGCAAAATGCATAGTGACACTCCCATTTTGTCTCTTATTTTATTTCACTTTTCACTTTTCACTTTTCAGTATTCATCTGAATTATTTATTAGTATTTATTACTGCCAATTTGCACTATACGCATTGTTGTATATTGTATATACCTACGTATTACTGTAATAACACTGTAAATTGTACAATTCATCTGTCTATACATTTAGATTTCATTCAGATTTCATTTAGTTATATTTTGTTTATACTAGTTTAGTTTAGTTTAGTTTGTTATTAGTTTTTAGGTATTAGTATATTTTGTGTGCATTTATTCCCCCTGTTTCAACTGTTGCACCTTAATTTCCCTCGGGATAAATAAAGTTATCTTGAATCTTGAATCTTAATGTGAGAAGTATTGGCTTATTCAAGTTCATAAGCCATGAACCTGGACAATGAAGGACAAGACAGATGCAATGTTTCCATGGTGACAGATGAACCAAAAAAGGCCAACACACACCCACAACTCCACCGACCAAAACCACAGTCGTACTCAGTTGGGAATGGGGAGTAAGCATTCAATTGTACTTGTTTAAAATTCTTTGAATGTTGAATTGAGTTGATTTGGGCACGGTCGTTGCTCAATGTAGGAAAAAGCCGGTTCTCAATAAATTGCCCCCGGCTCTCAATAAAATGCGGCCGACGGCCCCTGGAGAGACAGAAGGTCATCACAGTAGCTGTGAGTAGCACTGTGATATATCACAGTATCGTCCACGGTTGCAGGAGATGGGATTTCTGTGCCATGAAATTTGTATTTTGTAATGTGATGATGAGTAATGTGGTTACGATTTGTTCATTTTATCTCTTACCACCGGCGCGATTGTCAGCTGTATGTCTGCTGCATTTACTCACATGTTGGTTTTGTTGTTGTGTTTTAAAGAGGCTACATTTGACATTTGAGGGCAACCTAAATAAAAACAGAAAAGCCATGAAAGTAGCATTTGCAGCGATCCTTTTGAAATGGAATATCAAATCCAAAGTGATTGATTTGGGGGGGGTCGTTTGTGTGGTACGGGTGGTGGTGGTGGTGGTGGTGGTGGTGGTGGTGGTGGTGGTGATGGTGGTGGTGGTGGTGGTGGTGGTGGTGGTGGTGGTGGTGGTGGCGTGTGTTGATTCCTCATCACGTGAAACCCACTGACACATTGATGAACAGAAATCTCAGTTCAGTCACTCCACCTGACCTCTCTCCAATGTTCTTTGTGTTTAATGCACCTTTTTTTCTTTCTTTCTTTTATAGCAAAGCACTTTGTGGTTTTTCACTCCCAGTTGTCCACACTTTGTCAAAGACACAAATTCCCTCAGGCCGAAACCCCCAGCATACGGATGGCTGCTCTCCAAAGTAAACGATTTTGCATCATTTCTTCACTAAGGGAAAGATGCCACAAGGGTGTCCATGGTGTCACAATTCAGAAGGACATTACATGGTGGAAGGCTACACAGGGTGAACACACGTTCCGATCGAGGTATTAAGGCAAACGGAAAATGCAGTGTGTGCATTAAGGATCTGAATTAGCTGGATGGTGTACGGTGTACGAATGAAAACAAGAGCATCTGGGGGGGGGGGGCGTCAGCCGATGGAATACAGTTTAAAGTGTGAGTAATCATGGCATGTGGACATCTTAAGGATGATATACCGGTCTGGGTGTATCGGTGACAGAGGATTTGGTCGGTTCAATCCGCCACACCGGTAGACTTCTTTACTTTCATGTTTCACTGCGGTGAAGTTGGTTTTAAAAACAGATAGTCATAGTTTAAAACGTTTTTTGTTTTTTTTAACGACTCAGTAGATCAAACTGCACTCTAGACTGCAAGGATGATTAGATTTAATGCACGGTAATATGATTGCATATCTGTGGCGTTAATGTAAAACAACTTGTTCTCATTGTTTCCCGTGGCAAGCGTTGCTAGCACTTAGCTCAATGGAGCGAGCGTCAGTCAATTTTAAGCACGGCAAGAGAGAGAAAAATAAATAAATAAATATATTCACCCAAAAATATATTTAATTGATTATAATTACATTGTACTACCTCTAGAATGGTTGATATTGGGTGACGTCTTGTCTTTGAAAAGGGATGAGTTGAGAAGGCTGGGGCGGGCGGGGGGGGGGGGGGGGTGCTATGCTGTCCAGCTCCACAATTAACCAGACTTCCATGGCATGGTGGTGATCAACCTGTTTGTTTGCGTCTCAGAAAGCACGGCCGCTGAGAACCCCTCCATCCACCAGGTGACGAGGTGTTAAGACGTTTATATTCTTTAGCCTTGCTTGACTTAAACTCCAGCGCCGGCCGCCAGCTGACATGACGGACACATATTAAAAATCCCACTCACAGGAAACGTTGGGGTGTGCATTTGGCTCCCTTCCCTACAAGCTGAAGGAGAGGGTTTCGTATGGTGACACGTTCGTCGTCACCATACTCCATCATCCAAAGATCAACTGATGAATTGATTTAATTAATGAATAGAAAATGAAGGTGGGGTGGGGAATAGGTCAAGTCCTTCTCAAAATAAGCTGTTACCCAGAGGCGGTTTGTGGATAAACTTAATGTGTGTGTAAATTGTGCTCCTTCAATGAATTAGCTCGACCCAGTCTGTCATCGCACGTCTCGTCACCTCAGTTACATCCGATAAAAACGAAACTAAATATAATTCACCATTTCAATATTGTAAAAAGCTATGTCACTTCTTGTTAACCTAACGCTCTGGCTAACATGTTTTTAATATTCAACGTGCTATTTGGTCTTGCACTATTAAGACCCAGATGCCTTCTGTTAGCCACTCACGGCACGTAGCATTCATTAGCATGAGGAATGAATCAGCAGTGAACAGTCATTAGGTCTACGACTGCGACACACACAGTTACACAGTCTAATAGTCAGTCTTTCATTCATGGAGGGTACAACAGGGGTAAAGGTGACATTGAAGTATGTGTGTGTGTGTGTGTGTGTGTGGGGGGGGGGGGTCTGTGTCTTGCCTGTTCCAAGCTCCGCCCCTTTGAGTAAGGAGGGGTTTCCAAAAAAGGCTGGGTCTGTTAACATTTAAAGAGACTCCTCCCACATAGAAAAGGGAGGTTCAAAGGGGGAGGAGCTCTACTATGTTCAACGAGACTCCTCCTTCAAAGCATGTCATTTCATGTCAACTTTGGCTTTTCAACCTCTTTTTCCCCCACACACTCACATAAGCCTCCTCCATCTCCATATGCTGGAATAATATGTAATCCTCAAGAGCAGATGATAATCCTAAAGATGACTCATGTATATAATATTTATTTCCCACGCATTACCCATTTTCCTTTCATCGAAATACCAAGATAGACAATTTTTGTTTTTAATCTTAACTCCTTGCCTCTTGTTATTTTTCTCTTTACACTATCTACAATGTAATCATTTAACAGAAGCTTTATCGATCTAAACTCATTGACCTTTCTGTCGACGAGGAACGAGAAACGTGGGATGACGCTTGGCTACTGGACCGGGGGGGGGGTTTCTGACAGATCTAACAGCAAAAGCGGAACACTTTCAACGAGCTCCGGGGAAAAGGCCGACACCTTTCCCACACGATAAGCACAGTGAATTTGTTCAGGGCTAAGCTGGGTGTTTTGGATCACACATCTAAAGAACAGAAGGCTGACACGCTTCCCCAACCTGGAGAAAATGTCACAGGCCATTGAACAAATGGATGCTTTTAACCCTGAGCAGTACTGTCCTCATCTGGACAAAGTGGCAAACGAGTTCAACAAACGTTTTGGTGAGAAAGACGAGAACATTGCTGCATTCATATCAAACCCATGGCCGTTGATATAGAACCGGTAGCGGATAAAAAGGTTTTTGCTTTGCCACGTGGAGTTGACAACAAAATAGTTGATTTGCAAAAATGACTATATAGCTGAAAGCCAGATCAAGGGAAAGAGACTTTTGGGGGACTTGTCAGCAAAGAGACGTTTTGTCTACTCACTACTCAGTGCACTAAGCGTAAGTGCCTACTTTGCATCCACTCACCCCTGTGAAAATAATCAAATCAAAAGCACAGGAGCTGCCTTGCTGACACCTCACAGACTGCCTCAGACTGGCTGTCAGTAGCTATGAGGCAAAGTACAAAGCACGTATAGACAGCATTCAGTCACAGCCATCACACTGACTTGTTACGAGACTGCAACCGTTTTTTGCCTACTGATGGCATTTGGAAAAGTGATGCACTAAGCGTATGACCTGACTGATGATTACATTACAATTTTCTATTTTCCTATTTTGCCTATTTTCTATTTCGATACACAGCATTATAGACATGCAATTTACATTATGTTCACTTTGGCACATGTTCGCTGCTGACATTGGCAATGGAGTCCAACACCCTTACAAATATTGACTCTCCAGCCCTGTGTCTTTGCTCTGTTGGTCCAATTCCGTTTCGCTAGATGTTTGGACCAGACCTAACCGCACCAGATGTCATACCACCAGAAGCTGTCTTTGATCATGCAGGAATTGTTCTCTCTATTTTCTCTCGTCCCTTCTCTCCTTTTCACTTAAGGTTTTCACACAATTCTCTCTTTCCGTGCTTGCTTTTTAATCATTATTGGGAAATTAAATTAGCCGCTTCATATGTCAATGTCACGCAGGATTAAGCTACCAGATTTGTATGTTTCAGTGAGCACAATCCCTTAGTTTTTTCACAAAATCATCCTTAAGAGTACTGCTCTCTCTCTCTCTCTCTCTCTCTCTCTCTCTCTCTCTCTCTCTCTCTCTCTCTCTCTCTCTCTCTCTCTCTCTCTCTCTCTCCTCTCTCTCTCTCTCTCTCTCTCTCTCTCTCTCTCCTCTCTCTCTCTCTCTCTCTCTCTCTCTAACCAAACCTACATAGATGTTGAGAGGCCTTTCGCTGTTCTTCAATACATTCATGGGAGGTGGGGGGGGATTTGCTAGACTCCTTTACAGCCAAATATAATTACCCCATGAAATCCCAGCGCTGGAATATGTACATCTGCTGGCATCATTCTAGCTGTGATCAGCGCATGCTCTGCACATCTGTACAGACTCCAAGGAATGAGATGATGAACAGGAGAGACTTCCAGGCTCCTCACTAATGAACCCACCTCTCAACTCTCATCTCCGGAGAGAGGGTTCTTCAGAGCAAGTGAGTCTAAGGATGGCGGTAGACCACAGAAGAGACAGGTAGGAGTTCACTAGCACAGGTTCCAGCCGAGAGCTCCTCTGTAAACCTGCAACAGGATGTTCACAAGAACTAAACGGCACACTGGCCTATAAAGATCAAGAGAACAGAAGACCTACATTTACATTTAGGACATTTGGCAGAGACCTAGAGAGAGAGGAGAAGACGAAGACAGGCACCAATGGATATACAACCACCATGTGCAGAAAGTGCAAGGTCCAGCTTTGCTTCTCTGAGGAAAACAACGCTTGTTTTGGTTGCTGTTTTTTTTGTGGAGCAATGCAATGTAGTTGTATCAAACAAAATGGTGTTGTGTGATTAATATTCATGATCTGTTTTCCAAATTCGGGAATACATACGCTATGACCATTGCAAAATAACGTTGTTTTGTAGTTTGAACACATGCAGAGTACAAATGCAGACATTTAGCTTCCAATTCTGCCTAACATTTCTTTAAAAAAACTATTCACTTTCAGACTATCAGAAGCCTTCTAAAACATGTGAAAAACAACTTTGTTTTCTATTCTTGGATTTAATGTCATATCAAATCCATGGTTATTAGTGTGGTGGCTCAGATGTTTTCCTCCCCCCAGCCTCCCAGAGGTACTGGGTTCAATCCCCAATGTTCACAACTCACCCATCGTAGGTGTCCTTAACCACAGGTCCTGAACCTGAACAAAAATGGATTGGGTTGAACGCGTCTAGAGAAGAATTTGCGAAACATACTGACAAAAAAAAAAAAGAGAAATTGCTAAAAAAAATTCAGTTCCAGGAGGTTCCGGAAGTAGTCGCCGAGCCCACGCAACCGAGGAAAGACTAAAAGCAGAAGAAGAGGAAAAATAAGAAGCTTGAAACCGTGGCGTCAGCCAGCTGGATCGCGGACAGGCTGGCAGACATCTGTAGGAGGCTCAGATCCATATCACCGCTGAGTCTATTTAAGGTAATGGTCTCCCCCGAGGACAGCGCATCTGACGCTGGTAATTGCTTAAAAAGTCCCGGCTGGGAGGTTTCGGAGCCTTTAGTGCTTCGAGAGCCCCAAGAGCGAGTAGACATGCTCAGGATGTTGACTTTATTATTTGATTTCCCCTGTTCAGTGTGTTTGCTTTTTTTGCGTTGTTGTTGTGTTGTTGTTGAGTTGTTTTTTTCGTGAGAAGGTCGATGATTTTTTTTAACATCTTGAATTACTGTTCCGTAGCCGAAAATCCCCCTCCTTTCGTCTTACGTTATGGTCAAGCTGTGCTGCCTCTCTCTCTCTCTCTCTCTCTCTCTCTCTGTCTCTCTCTCTCTCTCTCTCTGTCTCTCTCTCTCTCTCTCTCTTTGTCTTCTTTGTACTCTTACTTTCTCCACCTCCTCACCCCCAATCATCCTTTACTTCTCTTCCTCATCCCACCCCTTCTCCCCTTTATCCTCCTCTTTCAACCTCCCCACCCTCCTCTCTCTTGCCCCATTCTCTTGTCCTCCTCTCCTCCTCCTTTCTCCCCTCTCCTTCTTTCTCTCTCCTATGCACCACCTCGTTCTTTCTCATCCCCCCTCCTCTATCTCCTCATCCCCCTTCCCCTCCCCCCCCCCCCCCCTTTCCCTCCTCCACCTCCTCCCTCCTCATCCCCACTGTGACGTCCTGGCAGTTTGACGGACAGGTGTGGCATTCTGTGATGTTTCTTCTCCCCCGGATGCCTCCCCGGTGTCCTGTCTCGGGGGTGGGGGGTGGGGGTGTTGGTGGGGGGTGGGGGTGTGGGGTGGGGGGGGATTGGGGGAGGGATTGCGGTGGCGAGCAGCAGATCAGAAATTGACAGGTGGAGAAGTGCCCGCCCCTGCCTGTCAGCAGGGGTCGCCTCCACACAAACACTGTCTGTCTGATATAACGAGGGATTGCACAGCTTGGATCACAGCTGCATAGCATATGTGTGTGTGTATGTGTATAGAACGTGCGTGTACATATACAGAAACATAGACATGTAGAGCGTACAATTACAACATGTAGTACCAAGGTTTTCTATAGAGTAGATATGTCGTATAAGTTAGGATAGGCTGGACTTTTGTCCTTTATATTTAGTTTTGTCTGAACTAGTTTTGTCTCAGTAAATGGGCTTGAATAGACAAGTGTGTGTGTGTGTGTGTGTGTGTGTGTGTGTGTGTGTGTGTGTGTGTGTGTGTGTGTGTGTGTGTGTGTGTGTGTGTGTGTGTGTGTGAATGTGTTAAGCCAATTGGGCTAATTACCACTAATCAAGGCTGCTGTAGATACAGAAACAAAGAAATGTTTACAATGGTCCGAAAACAGTATTTACCAACCGCCATCTCCCTTATTACGAAGGCAAAGTTTGACTAAAACTTTATTTGAATAACTGAACAAATCCAATATACGAAAAATGAACATCCCACCAGATTATATTTACTTGTGTGTCTCAATTCAAGAGATTTCAGCGAAACCTCTCAGATGTGACAGTTCAATCAAATGGTACAAGACAAACTAAATTGATTTGGCTAGGTGAGGAAACGCTGAATACCTTCCTAACATAATAAGATAAAACTTTATTAAGGCACTTTTTTATTAATATCTTTGTACCTTTTATATTTATCTCAGACAAGATGTGGTATAAGATGTGGGTTAAAAGACAGGAGACATAATTTAAGGAGGAAAAACTGTCAAAACCAGTGTCTACAGTGTCAACCACAGAATTGCAATCATTTTTGACCAAAATTGTAGTATTATGCGTCTTACATACCGTCGCCATCCATAAAGCCATGGTCATATGCAATGCTTTGCATTTTTAATTGGTTTGAAATTCATGTCATCCTTCGCCACATTTGTGCTAACCATCCATGGGCAGGGTACTGCTTATAATGCTGTTTTAAAAGAAAGAAGAAGAAAGTACAACCGTTTTTTAAAGCCACTGATGTTAATGATCTTGGTGTATAGCGTAGCCTCTTCTCTGTAGTTTTTTTGTTTAACTCGAAGAGTCAACCACCACCCTTTATGCACGCAAAAACAGCAGCGAACAATCTGTTATTTTCTACAAGCCACCGCCCACACTAAAACATGAAAAAGAACCATAGATCAATTACAATACAAGAAAAAAACACAAAACAAACACATCTATTGACCGGATCTGCAACAACAACAACAACAACAACAACCAAAAAAAGAGCATTTGCCTACATAGATCAGTCCATCGAGCTCCGAAGCGTAAGCCAGCTAATTCAAAAAGAGGACTCCAGATGATTCCGTTCACCTCTCCATGAACAAAAACAGAACATGGCAGACAAAACGGACCACGAATAACGTCTTTTAAGCAGTTTTTCGGGGAGATCGGGGAGAAGAGAAATAAACACCGTTATGGGATGGCGGCCAAAGTCAGCGATGCTTGGCACCGGGAAACAATTCCCAGGCAGCTTTTCTTTTTCTTTTTTTTTTAAATGATTATAATTAAAAGAAACAAGCAAAGAACAAAGAAAAAAAAAACCCAGACCGCTACAGAGACCGTTTGGTTTAGTTTAGCCTTGCACTAAACGCTTCGCTCACTTTGCCATGTTATTTGCGGAGCGCTAATGAAACAGCGTCAGGATTTGTTCCGCACCATTTTCATTCAGGTGTCACTCCGGCTTGTCGGAGATCTGGTTGCCATTTTGGTAGCTAGCTGCCGCTCCGCTATTAGTCCCCGACACCAATTGATCATTTGAATCCCGATTTACACGAGGGTTAACAGCTAAATTGTGGCTATTTTTAAAGAATGATTAATTAATTGAGAAAATTGGGGTTTGAACTTTCGGAACAAGTGTGTGTCTTAGAAAATGATAACATTAAATGCTCTCGCTCTTAGAGCGTAACTCAATGTAAAACATGAATTCATTATTTTAAATCTGAAGCCAAACTCCGCAGCTCATCTTTAGCGCGTTTATAGAGGTTTGCGTATCGTATCATAGCGAGGTTGCTACGCCAACCTTTGAATCAGGTCGGCACACTGCTGATTGTTACAGCCGTTTCTCTCTCTCTCTCTCTCTCTCTCATCCTCTTTCTCTGTCTCTCACTATTAACCCCTCTCTCTCTCAGCCCCACCCATTCTCACTTGCTTTCTCACTCCCTCTCTCTCTATATTGTGTGTGTGTGTGTGTGGGGGGGGGGGGGGTATAGCAGTATGCAAGGGCCAGCAGACCAGAAGGAGGTGGAGAAATCGATGGGGGAATACAAACCTGCTGCTATGCCTGTCAAGATTCAATGTATTTGCAACATGCGTGTGATCACACACACACACACACACACACAGATGCATGCGCCGACACACACACACACACACACACACACACAGATGCATGCGCCGACACACACACACACACACACACACACACACACACACACACACACACACACACACACACACACACACACACACACACACACACACACACACACACACACACACACACACACACACACACACACATCTGCATATATGATTTATTTATGAATGCACTAAAATACATGTAATCATCCACTTATCATCTATCCAAAATATATATGTAAAATATACTAAAGTATAGCAAAGACGACATGCATCCTTCCGTCTGTCGATTCATGTATCAATCTATTGTTCATCTATCCATCACTCATCTGTCCATAACAACAATAATGAATCCATACAGTTCCACACTTCCAAGCCAGAAGAACAAAACCAACCAATCCTCACTTTTGCAAAACATTCCTTTATTATAAATAAATCTTTCTTTTTGTATAAAAAACTCGGCATGCTTCAACCATGGCATTTTGGACAAGGGGTCACGACCTCTCGGCTTCATCCCAGCTAGCCAAGACAGCGGGGGAGGGGGGGAGGGAGGGAGGGAGGGGGGAGGGGGGAAGGGGGGGAGAACACACACTCATCTCAGAATGCAGGGGAGGAGACGGCAGGAGGAGGGGGGGAGGGATTTGATCCATCGACAACGGTGAGACAAGAATGAAAAAATCTTCACGACCACAAAAGATACTTACAGGTAGAGAATAACAACAAACATGAGTCTCGTAGATTTTTTACATAGACATTTTTTTTTTCTTCTATCTCTTTAAATCTCTGCTATTTCTGTTCCGCTTGCTTTTTCCTTCCATTTATTTTTTTATTACAATGTCTACATGGTGTTATTCAATTTTTTAACATTGTTTTCATTTTGCAATTTTGTGGTTTTTTTTTTGTGGTTCGTTTTTCACTTTTTTTTCACTGCCCTGTCATCGCTCTCTTATTACTGTTTGTTTTGGTTGGTTGTTTAAACAGTTATACTTATGGGTTGGCCAATGGGCTGTGAAGAGCAGGGAAGCAGGCACACTCATTGGCTGTTTCTTGGTGTTGGTCCCTCCTCCTCTCTCTATGGTCGTAGGTTTTTCGATGAGGAACAGTGACAATACAAAATGTCTCATGCTTGGAATTTTTCCGTCGGGAGCCACGCGAAAGCCAGCCAGCGCTCGACTGAGAGCAACGCTTCCCTTTGTTTTGGATCGCACCATCCAAAGTCAAAGGAATCCTCTCTCTCTCTCTCTCTCTCTCTCTCTCTCTCTCTCTCTCTCTCTCTCTCTCTCTCTCTCTCTCTCTCTCTCTCTCTCTCTCTCTCTCTCTCTCTCTCTCTCTCTCTCTCTCTCTCTCTCTCTCTCCACCACTTTGCCGTCTGGTCATTTCAGATGCCGTGATTGTTGTAGCTTACGTAGGTCGTCTTAGTTGATGAAGCTAGAGGGGAAGAAGGAAAAGAGAGAGAGAGAGAGAGAGAGAGAGAGAGAGAGAGAGAGAGAGGAGAGAGAGAGAGAGAGAGAGAGAGAGAGAGAGAGAGAGAGAGAGAGAGGGGGGGGGGGGGGGTGGAGGAAAAAAGAGAAGAGGGTAAGAATTAGGACACCCAGTGACACGAACGATTGAAAGAAAGTACCACGATGAGAGCGGAAACCGTGAAAAGGATACAGGGCCTTTGTGTTAAGATTGGAGTGAGGATATAAACATAGGAGAAAATTGAGCCAGAAGTAGGGATGAGAGGAGAAGGACACATCTTCTAAAAACACAAAACATAAAGAGAAAGAGAGAACGAGAGAGCGAGAGAGAGACAGAGAGAGACAGAGAGAGAGAGAGAGAGAGAGAGAGAGAGAGAGAGAGAGAGAGAGAGAGAGAGAGAGAGAGAGAGAGAGAGAGAGGGGGTCTTCTCGATAATGATGTGAAACTTGGATTTCCCAAGCTAGTATACTTCTTCGGTTTTTTTGTTGTTTTTGGGCAAAGCCATTATGTTCTGCGAGCAGCCAGCCTCAAGCATTTCACGGTAAATGCCAATGTTATTGCAACATCCGCAGGCTATAAACTCTGCTATTGTCGTACTATTGCGGTGCTTTTACTCCAGACTTTGAAAAAAAACATTCACTTTTCTAAAAGCTGAATATAAAACATAAACACACATAAAACACACACACACACGCACACACACACACAACATTAGCGAAGAGTGAGTCACGCACGTCGACTGCTTAAGCATTTCCTTAAGCAATAGCTAAAAGTGACGCAACCAAATACAAACAAACAAGGACGGGCTGCGCTAGCTGTGCTGTTTGTCTACCTATTCTCGCTCTCTTAAGCGCTAGTGAGAAACGTTATGTTTTTATGCGTGTAGTTAGCCGAGGTCCCTCTCTGACCCAAATGTTCTGGAGTATGTGTCGTTAGAAACGCAATCAGTGGACCTAACGTCCTTTAAGTGGGTAGCCGGGAAAAAGTAATTACGCTGATGTGGCAGGATTTTTGTGAAGTCAGTTTGGTGTAGTTAGAAGAAGTAAGTCCTTAGTGTAAAACAATTTTTTTGCGTGTGTTTGTGTGTGTGAGAGACAAGTCCAACCATGATGTAATGTATATGTGTCGTTTGAAAAAAAGTCCTCGCCCTTGAACCTTAGAAAAGTCACAGCGCTGTTTTTGTGGGAAATGTCTTAATATCGTGCGGAAAGTCCCCATCAAACTTTATGTCTTTTTTTTCCTGTACTTTATTTAATTCGGAAAGTCCTCACAGCACCACAAGCATTTTATAGTCTCATTAGTCCTTAGAATGCCTCATAAACCCCTAACATACTGTATTTCAGTGGGCCTAACGCATTGTACGTGTAGTTTGAAAAGTCCTCAGAAACTTGTACGTTAGACTAGAAGTCTTTCGTGAAGTCAAGGACTTTTCTAACGGCTCGTTCATACATACTGCATGTTTTTTGTCATACGTATGTATGTGTAAAAAAAAGGGTTATGTACTTAGAGAAGTTGTCAGCGAACCTAATGCCTGTTATATTTGTTTTTCGAAAAGTCACTCACAAACACCAACTGTATTTTATATCTGTGGTTAAAAAGGTCCTCAGCAAAAACCCAATTTTTCCTAAGTTTCACACCGGGAAACACAGAACCTAATGTGTTTCACACACAGTATGTGTGATAAGAGAAGTCGTCTAAGCGGGGAAAAACAAAGGCATTTTATACGTGTGTTCAAATCCAGAGCGCATATTTTTTAATATGTGTAGTAAGAAAAATCACCAGCGAAACCTAATGTGTTTCACACACAGTACGTGTGCTTGGAGAAGTCGTCAAATGCATTTTATATGTGTGTTCATAAGTCCCCAGCGCACTTTTTTTTGTTTTTTTATATGTGTAGTTAGAAAAGTCCTCGGTGTTCTCTTACTCACTGTTGGTCTCCATGCTGTCACAGAGCTCCGTCTTCACCTCTCCGTTGGGCCGGTCTCCTCCTTTCTGGCCCAGCTTGCCTGACATGGCGGCAGCTGTCACAATAGCCTGTTTTACAAGGCAGCACAATACACGCACACGCACGTGCACACAGATGCATGACTACACGACACAGCCAGAAAGAAAGAACATCTCAGAACGAAGGCGAGACGGACCGGTCCGGTCCGGTCTCGAGTGACCGTCCCGTCCCTAACACTTCCCCCCCCCACCCCCCCCTCTATTCTCCATCGTCTATTCTCTAGTGTTGTCCGAGTCCATGTTGCCGCCTCGAGTTTTACAGTGTAGTTATTGTTGTTGTTTGGTTATTGTTCTTTTTTTATTTAGCAGAAGATTAGATTTTTAAAGATATTTAGGGGAGGAGATGGTAGAGACGTGTTCGGGCCTCTTGCTCTACGGGTGTCTACGTGTAGGTTAAACCCCAGCCGGCAATCCACAATCTTTGCCCTGTCATTGTTGTTAGCAGCACTACTGTGTTTAAACTGTGGTGAGTAAACAAGGAATAACTCATTGTTCTATTTTTGTATTCGTTACATGTGTCGATAAAGTTGACTTATCTTGAACTTAGAAAGACCTCACGGGTTACCGTGAGGTAAAACAGCTCAAACAGTCTTCCCTTAATCCTGAGCCCCTAATAACATGAGAGCACACACACACACACACACACACACACACACACACACACACACACACACACACACACACACACACACACACACACACACACACACACACACACACACACACACACACACACACACACACACACACACACACACTCGCACAGACCCGCTATGCTTGTGACTAAATGGATAGTAAATCTATTATTTAGGCTTGTAGCCCCGAGCATAACGCCACTGTGGCTGCCATGTTGTCCTTGTCGTTGTATATGCGTATACTGTACGTATGCATCGCAGTGAACATAAAATAGCTTTGCCCATTTTACTACAAGGTACAACAACAGTTTTCCAATGTTGAGACACTAGTTAGGGAGACTAAGCCCAGCTATTGAATCAGAGACAGTTTTAGTTAACAAGACATTCAGTCATTTTGCTGATTTTATCCAAAGTGAGGCTGAGAACACTAAATGCATTCAATTAACATTCGGGCAGCGGCAAAAATTATATGTTTGTCTCTTCTGAGTGCTTTAAAATTGCGCCATGACCAAATCACATCACCCTAATGGACAGAGCGCAGAACAGCTTTAGGAATCCGAGCGGAAAGGATGTTTACTCTTTGGGCAGATGCTTTCATCCCCCAGTGTCTTAAATGTCACTAAGAGAGAGAGAGAGACCAGACTGCACGCAGTCGGGTTTCTCACCGGATGCTGAACACCAGCGGATCCCAATCCGTATGACCTAGGTGTGTGTGTGTGTGTGTGTGTGCTGTGAAATTGTGAGGGGGATCCAGCACATCATCATAATCCATAGCTTGATCATATAAAAGACCCTTTTCACAGAGGTCGTGGTTGTAGGACTCACACAGGTGAGGCTCATCACACTCATTTTGGGGCTTTTTATGCACAAGGGGGCGTGGCTAGTGGACTTAACTTGGTGAAGATAAGTCTACTAGGCAGACCAATAATTAGTTCATTCATAATGTGCTATATTATCTATTAACTATTCCACGTCACGAAAGCTTTTACTCCACATCAAACACAAGATGTGATGGCCTATTTTGAGCATGTATATATATAAATATATATGTCTGATACTTTGGTTGCCAATCCACTGTGTGTGAAATGTTCCCATCGCCTGGGATATATCCCGTTTACAATTTGTGTGGCATTAATCATTATCATGTCCTAGCACTTTAAAGTTTTTACAAAATAAAAAAAATATGCTCTTTGAGGTCATACCACACCCAAAAAGAATAGACCCACTTCACAGAGCCGCTTATCACACTCATTTTGTGGCTTTTTACGCACCAGGGCGGCGTGGGAAGTGGACTAAACTGGTGAAGATAAGTCGACTAGCCGTGCTACTGGTTACATGGAAAGGAGAAGACCCCTAATTAGTGATATGAGGGACACCTGTGTTAAAGTCCTACGACGACACCTGTGTAAAAAGGGGTAAACTGGTACTATACATATTGTGCTATATTATTGATTCATTATCATCCATGTCACGCAAGCTCTTACTCCACATCAAACACACGATGTGATGGCATTTTTTAAACTTATTTATATGTGACACTTTGGTTGCCAATCTACTGTGTGAGAATGTGTGTGTGAAATGTTGCAAGAAAATTGCCCATCGCCTAGCATATTAAATATCCCGTTTACAATATGTGTGACCTTAATCATAATCATGTTCTACCACTTAAAAGTTCCCACAAAATAAAAAAAATCTGCTCTTTAAGGTCATACCACACCCAAAAAAAGTTGTACAATTATTCTAGGTAGTAATTGTTTTTTATATATTTGCAGCCAAAAATGTGTGCTTACTTCTGTTTGTATAACGTAATTATGACGCACGCTTGCACTGGCATTAAACTGACTTTCAATCGCATTGCTCTATTGTCAACTTTAACTCATAGCACATGGATTGACAGCTAGCGTTAGCTCGGTGGCTTTGCTGTAGCGAAGTTCGACCCTAGCAAACCCTCCCTCTTTTTTTCAAAAGCTATGTCCCCCCCTCTTCAAAGGGGCCCCTATTATACCACCCTGTGCGAGAGGGAGATTCGCCATTACAGGTCACAGTTCCAAAAGTGTCATGTGACATCACATTGTCATTGACATGGTGACGTCACACAGTGGGGGGGAGTGTCCCCAAACCAAGACGTATGACGTACGACGACCAGATCCGTTTTAACCAGCCACCAGCTCCAGTGGTGGAGTGTCAATCCATCATACTGTAACAGTCCGGGTTGGTCACCCCCTGTCACCATGTGATGTCACCACGGCAACCGTAGCGCCAACCAATTCAATGTACCTTGAAGCTGCGTTTGCGCTTGGGCACGTTCTGCTCGGGGTGGAAGAGGATGACGTAGACCTTGGGCATGTAGAGCAGGCCCAGGGAGACGGAGGCCGACAGGCTCAGAGACACCGTCAGGGTGGTGGTCTGGATGTACATCTGGAGGAGAGGGGGGGAGAGAGAAAGGTTAGGGTCAAGTCAAGTCAAGTCAAGTCAAGTTTATTGTCACTTCACAGTTTACAGTTTAGTATAAAGCAGTGATGTGAAATTCTTGTGTGCAATACCCGACGACAGACAGCAGTTATAAAATAAGATAAAATAAAAATAGATAAAAATAGAATAAAAAATAGAATAAAAAATAGAATAAAGAATATAAAATAAAAATAAAAAAATGCAATTTATAAAATGCAAAAATCAGCACAGAAAAGAGCAATATATATATATAAATCAATGTAATAAAATATACATTGTTATATGTTATACGCCCTTGTTCAGCAGCCTGATGGCCTGACTGTGGAGGGAGAGAGGTTACCTCCACTTTTATACAGAGAGAGAGAGCGAGAGAGAGAGAGAGAGAGAGAGAGAGAGAGAGAGAGAGAGAGAGAGAGAGAGAGAGGGTTTAGTGTTTTTTATATTGCACTTTTACCTCCACTTTTATACAGAGTCAGAGAGAGAGAGAGAGAGAGAGAGAGAGAGAGAGAGAGGAGAGAGAGAGAGAGGAGAGAGAGAGAGAGAGAGAGAGAGAGAGAGAGAGAGAGAGATGATAATGAACTGAATGGACATCATTTGATGTTGATATGTGTAGTCAGGTTGGACTTCACATAATCACACATATACACACACAAAGAGGCCATGGGAGAGATGAACTAAAAAATATAAACAATCCCTAAAAAGAACACACCGTCTTGAAACTGTGAGACACAGCACCTTTTATTTATAGCTTTACTGAATTTTACTGAATGTGACGAGTCAAGCATCCAAACGGCCAGACCTGGACTAAATGTGTCCATTACATGAATGACAACAGCAATCGCCTAGGAACACATATTACATATTTATGTCATATTTATTTCTTTAGTCATTTAGTAACCAAAGTGACTCCCGGTGAATCCTGTCTGTTAACGTGATTTGAAGCCTATCTCAAGTCTAGCATGGATTCAGTAGACCACGTGTGTGTGGATTGAGGGACATTAATGAACCATAGCTAGTTAGTTAGTCAGTGACTGAGAAAATATAATCATAACGGCGGCTACCTGTGTACCAAAATGGGGCTACATCAGAAGATTGGTGGAGAATATTTAATGAACCGATTACAGGCAGTCCATGCTGACTGACTGACACATACACACACACACACACATACACACACACACAGGGTTATTATATTAACCCAGGGCGTGAGAGCATTGAGACACAGGGAGCAGAACAGCCAACAAGATGGACAGGTGGAGGATGCTCTGCTGCCGTTGCCGGCGGCGATATGTATCAGATCTGATGAAAAGTATTACCCAGAGACCCCTTGCAACATCCACCCCCAGACAGAGCAGTACACACACACACACACACACACACACACACACACACACACACACACACACACACACACACACACACACACACACACACACACACACACACACACACACACACACACACACACACACACACACACACACACACACACTTTTTAATAGCCTCAGTGTAACTGTCAAAGTGTAGTCCACTAGAGCAATCACTTCACACCAAATCAAAGCAAAGTAAGTTATCAGAACACACACACACACACACACACACACACACACACACACACACACACACACACACCACACACACACACACACACACACACACACACACACACACACACACACACACACACACACACACACACACACACACACACACACAGAAAAATGACAATAGTAACAACATATATATTAAATATTTGACCCATTTCATATTATTGTTTTTATGTATTTTGTGTATAAGTCACATCCATTTCAAAACAGCGGCGGCTTGACTGTCAAGACTGCTGATGATACCAAAAGGTCAAACTGGTTTCATAAACCCAACCATAAAGTGAACTCAAATGTTGATGTGGCCACCTTTTCTAAAAACCTTTTTTTGATTTTACCTCTCACTGCTATATTCTAAATCGCACCTGGGGGGGACGGAAAATCCTCCAAACCCATTAAGCCGTAGTCCATCGAGAGAGGGACTATTATTTTAGTTTTTGGGGAAGAACAAAAAACCCACAATAACAACACAAGCACTTCAGATTCCAACTATGGCTATTACCCACAATGCAGTGCTCTGTTTTTATCGCAACCCAGATATCTCGATGGCTAACGCTGACACGATGACCCTTTGGGAGGCACCTGGATATATCCAAACCAGGGGCTCTGAGGAACCTACGGGGAATGGGTATTGTCTCTTGTTGTCATGCCATAAATTAATTCTGGTTTTAGATATTCAACAATCGACCCAAAGAACATCACAAACCATCAACTGGGTTGGGACCAGATCTAACCGGTATAAAAGTTATCCATATGATTTCAACACACTCACAAATACAGTTAAAAAGCCTCAGCACCTGAAGTAAAAGTCAGCAGAAAACCTCTTGTCCTTTCCACCTTCCCGCATCTTTTGACGATTTATACACAGCGTTATAA
>CM051022.1:11338659-11346159 GCA_027704905.1 Muraenolepis orangiensis | reverse complement strand
CACTCTCCCATCCCCAGTGAAGCACTCACCTCATTAAAGGCCTATTAGTGTGATGGATGAATACCTGTTAAGGTCTCTCTCTCTCTCTCTCTCCTCTCTCTCTCTCTACTCTCTCTCTCTCTCTCTCTCTCTCTCTCTCTCTCTCTCTCTCTCTCTCTTCTCTCTCTCTCTCTCTCTCTCAAACACAATATGCATTAATTCATACATACAGGTCATGCCAAGCTGATCTACAACCTGTTGACTATCTATTCCATAGGAATGGCCCAGCCACAGTATAAATAATTAACCCAAACCTCTTAATAATTCATAATCCAATCATGGTTATTTAAAAGAAAAGTATATACTATATATATATATATATATATATATTGTGTGTGTGTGTGTGTGTGTGTGTGTGTGTGTGTGTGTGTGTATGTGTATGTGGGTCTGCATGGTGTGTGTGTGTGTGTATGTGTGTATGTGGGTCTGCGTGCGTGCGCGTGTGTGTGTGTGTGTGTGTGTGTGTGTGTGTGTGTGTGTGTGTGTGTGTGTGTGTGTGTGTGTGTGTGTGTGTGTGTGTGTGTGTGTGTGTGTGTGTGTGTGTGCGCTGCGCACGCGCGTGTGTGTGTGTGTATGTGCGTGGAAGAGAGAGAGAGAGAGAGAGAGAGAGAGAGCATTCTCTCCACCCACCTGAAAAAACCTTGACTCTCGTATGCTAAGAAAATCCAAGGAGATTTGTGTGAGTGTACTAGTATGTGTGTATCTGTGTTTATGTGTGAGCAGGGCCATACCTAATCTGCCTACACACTCACCTACCTACCTACTTTAAGACACACACACACACACACACACACACACACACACACACACACACACACACACACACACACATACCCACACACACACAGAGCCACCTCATACACAAGCTACACAAAAGTGGACGCACAAGCAATGAGAAAATACAGGCCAGGAAAGCGGTGGCCATCAATAATTCAGCTGTAGCGTGATGGTGTGCTGCAGCTGCACGGGCCAAGAGACGCCTGAGCACAGATCCAGTCTGTCTGACACACACACGCACACACACACACACACACACACACACGCACGCACGCACGCACGCCAAACACACACACACGCACACACACACACACGCACACGTGCGCACGCCGAACACACACGCACACGCACACACACACACAGTAACCCCCTTGTAGGAAAGGTTCTGTGTTCGAACCCTCAAGGTCTGCCGACCTGTAGCCGTTATTGAGCAAGACGCAAAAAAAAAAGCATTGAATGTTGCCTTGAATAAAAGACTGAATGACTGCATAGAATGAAGCAACACGTTAATTCTGTCCATTCAGTCCGGCCCAAATATCAAAAATATTTGGCCGAAATATCCAAATATTCATGTCGATATCCGTAAGATATTTAGTGCTCGAGGCGTGCTGCCAAAAAAAGGCGATATATCATGTATATTATATATGACATGATATTCCCAGGCGATATATCACTCTGCTTTGCCTCTCCGCCCTGTTAGCATTTTATTGAAATGTTTGCGTACGTGTTGTTCAGCACATCAAGCGGCCTTATCCATCTTCCCCCCGCCCCCCCCTCCCCCCCCCAGCAGGGGAGAGTCATGGGGGGCTCTACCATAGATCACGCCCCCGGTCGATGGGCATCTAATTCTTCAACGACTTAGACCTCAAAGTCCCAATAAAGATCGCAAAACACCGGTCTGATATAGTGTGCATGCGGGCCGTCCGGATCCACGGGAACGCTTCACACACACACGCACACACACACACACACACACACACACACACACACACACACACACACACACACACACACACACACACACACACACACACACACACACACACACACACACACACACACACACACCACACACACGCACAGACGTGCGCAAGCGAGCGCACCAGAGGTGGTAAAGCTACACAGCAGTATAAAATGTACACACTCTGAGCCCCGCCCCGGGGGCTTAATGTAGAAAAGTAAATAAAGCAAATGACCTCTGACCTCATTAAGATCACGGATCTTCTCAGGGAGGAGCACCTCGTGCACCTCCGCATCACAATGTGTTGTGTTCTGAAAGACTGGTCCACTTTGGCTGACTTTGAAAAAAACCCCTGTGTCTATATCAAATATGTACGACTTTTACACACTGAGACTTAAGTGAAAGTGACTGACAGCAACGCAGATTCACCTCAGCAGACCATTGATGGAGCGAGTTAGGCGTCTGATTACACCCGTCTCAACCGTACGCCAATGTGCTCACGTGAGTGTACCGGCAGTGGATTGCGTGACACATTTATAAACAGGGTAATAAATATATCAGCCAGGCACGGCTGTTGTTGCATCTGTTGGGCTTGTTGGGGGGTTTTTTTTTTGTGGAAAATTGATCATCTCATTTGTTCCTCAAACGTCAGCGTTAAGCACAGTCATTTGAAGTTGTTTAGCTGCGCTCGAGAGCTGGCTTTCTACTATGTTCAGGAAATGTGATCCGCCAAATCTTTTGAACTCGGCGAGAGGCGATTTGAACACACACACACGCGCGCGCACACACACACACACACACACACACAAATAGACTCCGAGATAGCTTCCGAGTTAGGCCATCAGGCCGCTGAACAAGGGCGTATAGCATATAACAATGTATATTTTATTACATTGATTTATATATACATATTGCTCTTTTTCTGTGCCGATATATTGCATTTTATAAATTGCATTTTTATTTACTTTATTCTATTCTATTTTTATTCTATTTTATCTTATTTTTATAACTGCTGTCTGTCGTCGGGTATTGCACATAAGATTTTCACTCACTGCTTTATACTTGTGTAAACTGTGAAGTGACAATAAACTTGACTTGACTTGACTTGACACGCACACGCAAGGGGCGAAGAGGACAGCTCGAGGGACCAACCCAGGGCTGCAACCCAGGAATCCAAATGCACGGAAGTGCATTAGCGTGACTCGTAAAAGCTCCTGATTCGGTCACACCAGCTTTGTTTTAGCACCATGAAGAGTAGCCCTGATCAGCACCATGGACAACGCCACTACCACCATAACCCTGATCAGCACCAGGGACAGCACCACTACCACTATTATCATAACCCTGATCAGCACCAGGGACAGTACCACTACCGCCATTACCCTGATCAGCACCAGGGACAGTACCATTACCACTACCACCATAACCCTGATCAGAACCATGGACAGCACCACTACCACTATTATCATAACCCTGATCAGCACCAGGGACAGTACCATTAGCATTATCACCATAACCCTGATCAGCACCATAGACAGTAACACCATAACCCTGATCAGCACCATGGACAGTACCACCATAAGCCTGATCAGCACCAGGGACAGTACCATTAGCACGAGTATCATAACCCTGATCAGCACCATGGACAGTACCATTAGCACTTTCAACATTACTTTGATCAGCACCATGGACAGTACCATTAGCACTATCACCATAACCCTGATCAGCACCATGGACAGTACCATTAGCATTATCACCATATCAGCACCGTGGAGAGTACCATTATCACTATGATGTAACCCTGATCAGAACCGTGGACAGTACCATTATCACTATGATGTAACCCTGATCAGAACCGTGGACAGTACCATTATCACTATGATGTAACCCTGATCAGAACCGTGGACAGTACCATTATCACTATGATGTAACCCTGATCAGAACCGTGGACAGTACCATTATCACTATGATGTAATGGAATCGGGTGAATTGGTCTTGACACGAGTCAAGGGGCGGAGCAGACAGCTCGAGGGACAAATGGCTGGGCTGCTGCAACCCAAGGTTTACGATTAAACCTCGGGTAGGATAAACATCACCGTCTGATAAACTGAAATGTCCCCGCCCTATCCCACCTCTCCGTTAAATAAGATTGAAGCCCTCGCTGCAATCACAAATCTATCCGCGACCTCACACACCGTCGGAGGGACAACAGAACGGGGCCTCCATCCGCAGAACACACTCACCCGCTCGGCCGACTGGGACGTGCCGAAGAAGATGGGGATGAAGGCCAGCCAGACGATGCAGGTGGTGTACATGGTGAAGCCGATGGGCTTGGCCTCGTTGAAGGTCTCGGGGACGCCGCGCGTCTTGATGGCGTACACGGTGCAGGTGACCATCAGCAGGATGCTGTAGCCCAGCGAGCAGATGAGCGACAGGTCCGAGATGTCGCACTTGAGGACGCCGCGGGCCGACGCCGGGTCCTGCGTGCGCTGCTCGCCGTAGTCCACCACCGTGTGGGGCGGGTCGACGGCGAACCATACGAAGACGCCCAGCAGCTGCACGGAGATCAGGGAGAAGGTGATGGCCAGCTGGGAGGCCGGGGAGATGAACCTGGGGGTGGAGGTGGGAGATGTGGGGTTAGTGTCATAGAAGACATAGAGTCAAATAAGTGTGTCATAAGCTGTGGTGATGCTTATGTCTAGACAAGATGCTGAGATACTAAAAGATGCAATGTAATCGGATGATAAATCCCTGATGGGGAATTCAGCTGTCACAACAGAGGGAACAGAATATACGTTTTTTTTAAATGGAATGCACAAATAACACCTACAATATACAAATAATATACATTTTTATAAATAATAAAAAAAATCGGATTATTATAAAATATGCAGAAAATAAACTCTTCTGAACAATTTTTTTGTTATTCTTCAAAGGACGTGCTGGAAGAGTCGTGATCCAGTAAGCAGAGACTGTCCCCTCCTCTCATGAAACTCACTGTGGCTATGAACGACGGCGCTAGAGATGCTAGCCACCGGGAAACTACTACAGCCAATCACACTGTTTCTAGTCGTTCTGAGGCGATTGTACAGAAAACAGGCATACGTCACTACTCATGTGTTCTCACACACACACACACACACACACACACACACACACACACACACACACACACACACACACACACACACACACACACACACACACACACACACACACACACACACACACACACACACACACACACGCCACCACCCGTGGAGATCTCTGCCTCTCCTCCCTGTTTATTAATTGAATGCGCACTTCTGTAATGCAGCTGTACATCTCATGTTGGATTGTTTCACTAAGCTCATTAGAACAAATGCATTTAGGTTTAACAATATTCATAATTACAGCGAGAGTGACGGAAACTGCTGACAGTGTAAATGGCTTTTATTATCCGTGATACAGAGAAAACGGCAAACTTGGTATGAAAGGCGAAGTCATTACCGCCGCACTAATGCCGCAATTGCGTTTGTAAAGAAACAAGAAAAACATCCACTCACAGCCGCCGGCACAGTTAAGTAAAGTAAGAACAGTCATAACAGAGGATAGATCAAGAAACAGAGCTTGTGTGTATTATTCATACAAATCTCTAATATTTCCCGTTTAATATTTCCTCAGTTTAAACAGATTGGGTGAGTCGAATTTGGTCGTAAGTGACCAAAAGTATACTGGACATGTGTATGAATGAAGCACACGAGGGTGAAACACATACATCCATACAAACACATGCAGAGGAAACGAGTAGCTAGCACAGTGAGACAGAGATAGCCTAGCCAACCAATAAAGCTAGAAAATAAGACAGAAATGAACAGCAACAGAAAAAAACTAATAGAAACTTAGAAGGTTAGAAAGAGGTACAGAGACATAGAGATAGTTAGAAAGTCAGAACAAGCCATATAGAGACAGAGAAAGAGAGAGAAACAGTTAGGAAGAGGCACAGAGACATACAGAGTTTGCGAGTAAGAACAAGCCACATAGAGAGAGTAAGACAGATGAAAAGACACCAAGACATAGAGAGAGAGTTAGAGAGTTAGAACGAGCCACAAAGAGAGAGAGAGAGAGTAATACAGTAATAAAATACACAAAGAAGACAGAGAGTTAGAAAGTTAGAACAAGCCACATAGAGACAGAGACAGAGACAGAGAGAGAGAGAGAGAGAGAGAGAGAGAGGAGAGAGAGAGAGAGAGAGAGGTTTGAAAGTTAGAACGAGCCACATAGAGACAGAGAGAGAGAGAGAGAGAGAGAGAGAGAGAGAGAGAGAGAGAGAGAGAGAGAGAGAGAGAGAGAGAGAGAGAGAGAGAGAGAGAGAGAGAGAGAGAGAGAGAGAGAGAGAGAGAGAGACAGTTTAGGAAATGACACAGACAAATAGAGGGAGTTAGAAAGAGACAGAGCAATAGAGAGAGTCAGACAAATCATTACAAAGATAGAAGGGGGCCACACAGAGAGACAGACCGAGAGAGAGAGAGAGTTAAAAATGGTTAAAAAGAGTTCATGAGAGTTAGAACGTGGGTGGGGGGGGGGCAGTAAGAGTTAGACACAGGGGGGGGGGGGGGGGGGGGGCGACCGACCTGGGTGCCGTCACGGACGTCTTCCCCTGCTCGAAGATGCGGTGGATGCGGTTGGTCTTGGTGAGCAGCGCCGCATAGCTGAAGCACATGCCCAGGCCCAGGAAGATGCGGCGGAAGGAGCAGACGGCCACGTCGGGCGCGGCGATCATCAGGAAGGTGATGGCGTAGCAGAGGAAGATGCCCGTCAGCAGCACGTAGCTCATCTCGCGGCCCGAGGCCCGCACGATGGGCGTGTCGTTGTAGCGCACGAACGTGACCACCACGAAGCTGGTGGCCACGATGCCCAGCATGGAGATGAAGACGGGGACGACGGCCCACGGCGAGTGCCACTCCAGCTTGACGATGGGGATGGGCACGCAGCCCGTGCGGTTGGCGTCCGGCCGCATCTCGTAGGGGCACAGCTCGCAGGTGGTCTCCGAGGCCTGGTGGGAAGGAGGAGGGAGGGAGGAGGGAGGGAGGGAGGAGGGAGGGAGGGAGGAGGGAGGAGGGGGCAGGGCAGGGCAAACAAGGACCATGATGAGGTTAGCCAAGGGAGGAAAAGGAAAGACAGAGAGAGAGAGAGAGAGAGAGAGAGAGAGAGAGAGAGAGAGAGAGAGAGAGAGAGAGAGAGAGAGAGAGAGAGAGAGAGAGAGAGAGAGAGAGAGAGAGAGAGGAGATAAGATTGTTTGCTTGGATTTTGTCTCCAGTCGTTCACTCAAGATTCAACACTCAAGATTCAAGACTCAAGATTCAAGATTTGTATTTGCCATTTGCAACAAGTACAACCCTCCTACAGTATCAATTTCTAAAAGACATTACTATAAAAAATGTGTGTAGAATTGTGCAAAAACTAAGTCAGAAAAGTATGATAGTGTAATGTGAATGACAATGAACTCTCAGTTCACCATCCCGCCTCCATATCCTATAAGAGAGGGGAGGGGCCTCTCTATCTCCCTGTGGGATCGGGGTCACCTCAGAGATCCCGAGGCGACCGTTTGATTGGCTGTGAGCCTGACAAAATCAGTCCCTCGGAACCACTGTCACCCTTGTCAGAACATGTAGGAATATGTCGGAAAATTAAAATTAAAAAAATATAGTGTTGCTCAATCGACAGAGAATGAAGAACAGTGA
>CM051022.1:11311159-11316159 GCA_027704905.1 Muraenolepis orangiensis | reverse complement strand
GATCCGATCCAGAAAACAGCTTATAGGCTCATCGGCCCTGAATTCAAACACACCAGTCTGGTGTGGATTGACGGTGAGGACGTGAGTTGAGCAAAAGAGTTTGGGCGTTCAGTTCCGGATTGGCTAGATTTTGAGTGTTTTTTAAATTTTAAAGTGTGACACACGACACATGAGTCTTACACACCGTCAAACACACGCTGTTCAACAGTCATCAGCCATAAGGAAGGGAGGAATCCTTTCCTCCACGCAGATGAGAAGGAAAAGTTCAGAAAATTCCATTCCGCTTTTTGACAAAGAGCGAAGCGGTTGAAAATCCCGAGAGTTTTCTAATCATATAAATAAATAGTTTTGCGATATTCTCGGCGAACTGAGAAACTGTGAAAGATGTTCCAACGTTCCAATCCTTTTGAAAAAGCAAAACTATTCTGAAACCAGTTCCATGTATAAATGGAGTACATATGTTTCACTGTGAACTGGGATTATTGCCAATCTTTGGATCCGGGGGAAACCCGGAAAAATGAGGCGAATGATGTCTGTGAATATGAACAGAATACTCGAGAATTTCATAACATTTCTGGACCGGGCCCCTGTTTGCATGTTATTGCTTGTGATTTTCCGCTTAATTAAGTTAGTGGTTTTTTGTTTGTTTGCATTGTTCAACCTGGTACGGCTGAAGCCATAGGCCCTCTGCTGGACCTGGAAGAAACTGGGGAGAAAAAGGAAAAACAAGGGGAGGACAAAAGGAGACAGGACAAAAATGGAAGGATGAGAAGACACAGTGGGACGAAACAAGGGTCTGAGGTGTGTGTGAGCGTGTGTGTGTGTGTGTGTGTCATTGCGTGTGTGTGTGCGTGTGCGTGTGTGTGCGTGTGTGTGTGTGAGCGTGTGTGTGTGTGTGTGTTCATTGCGTGTGTGTGTGCGTGTGCGTGTGTGTGTGTGTGTGTGTGTGTACACACAAAACGATGATAGCACACACAAAAAACAGGCCGATCGGCTTTGGGCAGCAGATGAAGTATGAAACGATATGTGCTTGTGTGTTGTTATGTTTGATCTGAATTCGACTGCTCCACAATTTTCATAAACAACTTCCTTCATAAAACTCTCCACCAAACGACTGTGAGCCACATCCGAAGACGACGATCATCCGCGACTAGACTTTCAGTTTTTGGTCATTTTTTTTTTCCCTTTTCAAAATAAAAGCCCCAGCCATCCTCAGATCCGTCTCAAAGTAGCAGGTCACACCACAGACTCACCGTTGAAGCTGACGGCCCGTATGTGGCTGAGCAGCTCTTTGCCGTCGATGTTGTCCGCCATGTCCTGGCAGAAGCCCGGGTTTCCGTGGCAACGCTGGCGGTGCATGCGGTGCAGGGCGTGCGCCATGGCGTAGACGGCGTCCATCACAAACTGCACCTTGCCCTCCTGCTCGTAGCTGGAGTCCCGGCCCACCTTCTCCAGGCCTGGGGAGGGAAGAGGAGAGGAGAGGTGAGGGGAGGTTAGATTAGGTTAGATTAGATTAGGTTAGGATAGATTAGGTTGAATGTGGTTAGGTTAGTGTGGAGTGCGTGTGTGTGTGTGTGTGTGGTTGGTGGCTGGTTTGAGCAGCCTCACCTGGCTTAGAGTTGGACTGCTTGGCTGGTGAGGCTGCACACCTGTGGGTCCTTGTTAATGAAGGCCCACAGGTTAAAACAGCCTCCACCACGCACATGAGGAAGAGCTCTAGCACAGGGGTTCCCAACCTTTTTTGTGCCACGGACCGGCAGATACATGAAAAAACTCTCGCGGACCGGTTGTCAATTTTCGCGGACCGGTTGTCAAAGTGTGTTGTCAACACACACCCCTAACCAAACGGCAGGGCTCTACTTCAGTATAAACGCGCATGTACGCGGAGCGCCCGTAAAAAATAAACCGGCTCGTTGGCGGGTGCGAGCCGGCTCCCGTCGTTCACTTAAAAGAGCCGACTCTTTGAGCCGGCTCGTTCGCGACCGACACGTCACTAGCGCGTAGTCTCTTTAGTAGCGCGTGCAACTGAAAGTCTCTCGTTATGCCGCCGATATATATTTAATCTATATATATAGATTATACCGCCCATATATACCGCTATATAATCTATATATATAGATTATACTATATATATAATCTCTATATAAAGATTATACCGCCCGCTGTTCACCTATACTCAAATTATTTGAGTCAAATAGGATGATAAACACACAGCTGTTTGGCGGCCCGGCAGTAACACCTCCACGGCCCGGTACCGGTCCGCGGCCCGGCGGTTGGGAACCCCTGCTCTAGCATGTTCCATCTGCTCTGTTCACCATCATTCAAACTCTTGCAATAAAACGGATTCCTCATCTATGTCCTCCAGTAGCTCAAGTATGTAATGGCTGGTGAAGGCATTGTTTGCTACCATTAGATTAGGTTAGATTAGATTTGTTTTGATTAAATTAGGTTGGATTAGGTTAGATTAGATTAAATTAGATTAGGTTTGGTTAAATTAGGTTAGATTTGATTTGATTAGGTTAGATGAAGTTAGATTAGGTAAGGTTGGATTTGATTAGATGAAGTTATATTAGGTTAGGTTAGGTTTGATTAGGTTAGGTGAGGTTAGGTTAGTTTAGGTAAGATTTGATTAGGTTAGACTATCACAGATTACTTATATTATTTGATGAGTACATTTTTTTCATAACTTTATATATTATTTTGTTATGTACTTTTGTTATTTTTGTTATATTATTTTCTTAATACAGAGAGGAGGAACGAGAGCAAGTGGAGAGTGGAGGTTGCAAGGGAGGGAGAGGGAGCGAGAGATAGAAAGAGAGAAGGGGAGATGATAGGGGGGGGGGGGGGGGGGAGGAGAGAGAGAGGAATATAGAAAGAGGGAGCAAGAGAGCAAACAGGAGGGAGACTAGAGGGAGGTTACATATGGCAACGAAGGCATGACCCGAAGAAGATAATCCCTTACTTTACATACTCTTCAAATCATTTATGATCCCCACAATAGTCCATTCAATCAGATGCATGCAGCTGTGTGCATAGCAGAGATAATTGGCACACACATAAAGAAAGAGAGAGAGAGAGAGAGAGAGAGAGAGAGAGAGAGAGAGAGAGAGAGAGAGAGAGAGAGAGAGAGAGAGAGAGAGAGAGGGTGGCGACCGAAAGAGCATGTGGGCTGATGCTAATGTAATTAGCGTGTGAAGCTCGGAATATATAGTAAAACGCCTCCCAGTGCATAAAGTCACCGTTAATTGACTTTGAATTAGCAGGCGCCACCGCTAACATCCAAACTCATCAGAGTCAAGGCAAGCTCCTAGGAATTATCACAATCAAAACAAACTCCATGGCCTTCCACATAACATTAAAGAAATTAATATATATATATAATATATATATATATACTGTATATATGAATTTCTTTAATGTTACGTGGAAGGCCATGTATATATATATATATATATAATATATATATGAATTTCTTTAATGTAAATGTATGTAAATACTTTATATATATATATATATGTACAGAATACATATATATATATATATATATATATATATATACACATACAAAAATATACATATATACAGATATTTATATATATGATGTACTGTTTATACATATATATATATATATATATATAAGTATGATGTCTTTAATAAACAAAGCTAAAGCTAACCCTATCCCCACGAGGCCACCATGTCATGGGTGTATGGTGTGGTAAACATAGGGCAGGAAGGACAGCTCAGTCTGTTGAGACTTGGCTTGGGAACCCGGAAGGTCGCCGGTTCAAGTCCCCGAAACCCCCCTGGGCACTGCCGAGGTGCCCTTGAGCAACAAGGCACGCAGACCCCCTACACTGCTCCCCGGGCGGCTGTATATACACAATAACTGCCCACTTCTCCTAATACTAGGACGGGTTATATGCAGAGAAACACATTTCACTGTGTGTTTACATGTATGTGACCTATAAAGAGGATTTAAATCGCCCAGATTTAGCCATGTAGCGGTGAGACGTCAGCACTTCCTGCACGGTCGGATCAACTTACTGTTCCTGTGAACATTTTTGGTTATTCGTTTTACGCTTTTATATTTACCCATTTACCACAGAGATGTAGACCTACTAAAGTAAAAAAAATAAATAAAAGATATTAGTATACAAGATTCAAGATGTTTTTAATTGCCATTTTCAATGTACAGTGGTTACTATGTACACTGACATGCATACTCCCTATTCCCCAAAATATGAATTGTTTACAGTATATATATACAGTATATATATATATATATATATTTATTTATATTTACAGTATATAGTCTCCCTACTTTGTGCTTTGGAGCAGATACAGATACACACTTTATCATGTACTTATATGTATATATAAGTATATTTATCATGTACTTTATATATGTCATATGTCTGATACTGTATTACTGATACTACCGTATAGCCCAGCGCAGTATCTCAAACAGTGACTGCATCTGTATGTAGTGGCTGTATCTGTGGCTATAAGTGATATGAGTGTGATGAGTGAGTGAGTGTGAGTGAGTGAACGAGTTGAGGGTGAAACGCCGGCCTGAGGAGTAATCAGCACGCCCTGGGTAACCATTTTTACGATTCTGAAAGGCCTGATGGTCCTCCTCCCACGTCATAAAACCCAATATTATTTAATGGACTTCCTCACCCCCCCCTTTTTATGTCCTGTTCTCGTCCCTGTCTGCCAATCACTCCCTCGTCGAGGTCCCGCCCCCCCCCCCCCCCCCCCCCCCCATCACCCATCACTCCCCCCCCCATCACCCATCACCCATCACTCCTCACTCCATCACCCGCTTTTCACTCTGTTTGCACTGCTTGTCTCCTTTATGTGTGTGTGTGTGTGTGTGTGTGTGTGTGTGTGTGTGTGAGGCAAATGATGTCTGTCTAGGTTTGTCAGCATAAGTGTGGGTGTATGTGTGTGTGCGCGAGTGTGTGCGTGTGTGTGTGTGCATGTGTGCGTGTGTGTGT